>QNGE01004369.1:39957-63098 GCA_008508345.1 Paragonimus westermani
GCGATCAAATGTGAGTGATGGTCAACTTGAAAATAAACCAAATCCCCGACTACTCATCAGTAATCTAAAGAAACTAGTATGCCAGAAACAAGCGTTGAAGATCTCACCTCCCGGCGACAAATGATTAGACTTTGTTCACTTCGAAATCGTGAGGCCGAACCTTGCTTCACAGTTTTGTTATTATCGTTGTTCTAAAACAACGCACTTCATACGTTGGATATTTAACCCCTAGTAATCCACCTTCACGCTAAACAGTTTTTTTCATGGCGAGGGAGAATGTCATATTTTGTTCCTACATCGTATTCTCCCCTTTCCTATCCTATTGAGTCCCCCACATATATTGTTATTCTAATCAACCCTTCCGTTTGTTACATTACAGACCACATGCTACATTTTCTGGTTGATTAAGGCCTACCTATCCGGCGTTCTTCTCACTCTCTCGTTTATTCCTATTGGAACTATTCGTTACAACTTGCGAGTCCTGCGTCCAGCAGCTATTAGGACCTTCAGAGTGAAGACGGTTGAGCTGGCACTCAAAGCTAGTCTAAGACATCCTTTGCCGACAATATTGCCAGTTTTCCAATATTCGACCGTCGCTGTCGGTGAGGTCGTTGCCCAGCGAAAAAGGGGCAATACACCAATACATGATCAAAATCCAAGTACACTCTCCCATAAGAACGACAGTCCGGAATGAAGCCCCGTCATTTATAACTAACAGCTATGTAGCCTATCTAAGACAGGGCCTAAATCGGAGGAAAGTGCCATGTGTAACAGCGACGCGCACGCTGCATAAAACCAGTGCTGGCTGAAAATAGTTTATGCTCAGCGTACAGTCGCAATAGTCACTCCCCATTACTCGAGCGATATGATGCTATCCCAAACCTGCCACCTAAACAAGACTCGGTCTCATCCAGTGGCCAACCTGGGCGTTCAAACCTCCGACCAAAATGACGACATCAGAACCATGTGCCAAATGCAGGTGGGCGGCCGGATCCCAGTAGAAAGCGAATTCACTGTAGTCGATGGGAGCATAAATAGACAGAATCTGAAGGTTTTTGATTACGCACCCAGAGCTGATCTCAGCAGAATCTGCCAAGCGGACGGCGCAGTCTACTGTTAACAGGAATCCAACTTACCAGTGTAACTGCGGTCATAGTGCTGAGGCCTATACATACTCCAGCTTGACTGCCAGTGACCGCTATGGAATCACCCGGGACGAGGGAGGCCAGTGGCTATATGGTAAAAGATGGGACATACCGCCAAAGTATTACTGTGATTAGCTAGATCTATTGTGGCACCTGCAGAGTAATCATCAAAAACGGGGGTCGGGAAGGAAATGAGTTAAATCCGATAGAATAGTGGGGAGGACCCGGTTTATAATGCGAGATGGTCGATGTGGCACGGAATTACTGGTTTTGTGAATGTTCACGGTTGTGTGTGAGTTGAGATACCGTCAGGGTGCCCAGACCTGGGGAGGAGGACGACTAGGGTTCCCAACCAAAGCTTTCGGCTGGAACGCCCACACAGCAAGGTTGCGGGTGGGTGACAGTGTACCAAAACTAGTGCTTTTTCCACAAAAGGATGCTAACTTTCTTCTAACCTCCAACCTGGAGGACCGGTAGATCGTGATTTGTCAGACCTCTCACTATTGACCTGCCTGGTACGAATGACTTTGTTAGTGCGATCATCAGACCGCATAGATTAGTCCGAAACACCATCAAGACATGAAAGCCACAACACCGCGTCCAGGTCCAGTCTCCTCGTGACAAGCGTGCACGTATCTTTGAATGGGAGTTCCGGAAGCGTGTCTACAGAAAAAAGCACCAGTTGTCCTCAGTAATTTAGTTGCCGTCCAAATTATCAATGTTGATCCAAGCAATGTAACATTTTCGAAACACTGCACTCATTGGTACCCTACGTTCACTAACTTCTTAGCCACCCTGGAAACCTCTGAATCCAACAAACTCGAGACTCTTAACTATGTTTCTCCGTCCGTTAGTGAATACGTTTCAGATTGTACGACTTTCGAAGACGCCATTTCAATATTTGAGAAGGCATACGTGAAACCCTCTGACAAAATTTTTGTTCAACTTCGGACAACATGTAAACAAGAAAATGGAAATTTGATCAATTCCTTCAAAAGCTTAAGTTACAAGCTAGAGAATGGAGCTTCAGCTCTGTCACTACCGGATAATAACAAACTGGTGGTACTCCGAATGTGTTCTTCAGCGGAATGCATTCTAATGGCATGTGTCAAAGGCTCCTGGAATACATAACACTGGACCTATAACCAGCTTTCAAACAGCTTCGATCTCTCGAGATGGGCCATCAACATTCCCATTCGTTTCTCACAGCTCTCTTCCTGCTCCACTTTAGTTCCAAACTCCGAGACATTCTGCAAGTCTTGGTCTCCTTTACAACCGCCGGGGATAAACATGTCGCCAGATGCCAGTAGCAAATGTTACTTTTGTTATCATGATCGACATCTACATTCCAATTATCTCGCGGAGGACGCTGTATGCAAAGGAGAGGGAGAAACAAGTCGACACCACAAGATACGCCGGTTTGAAATACCATCCAGGAACATTACGTCAGTTTCTAGACCACTGCTTTCTTCTATGACTATCGCGGCGGCTGCGTTCCGTATTTCGAATGCTGTTAGTGAAATGTTGTTGCACGAAGTGCTTTACAGGCTTTGATAGGTACCGAAAGTTCTGACAGCTACACTTCAAGTTCTGCCGTCCGGAGATATTGGTGGTGAATTGAAAAGTCGTGCAATACAACAACCACGGCTTACACCAGATTAACCAGGGTCACCTTTACGTTAGTATGTTACAGTAATTCCCATTATGATTGGATTAAGCTTTCTGTATTGCCTAGCCTTTGTGCTGATGAACTTCATGGTCATGACTTCCCCAAAATCCACGAAAATGTTGAGACTCCATTTAACTGCGAGAAACCAGTTCTTATGTGGTTTACCTGCGACCCACATAGAAACTCCCGGTGCAAACCGATAACAACTAAATTAGAACGTTACTCAGTGTGCGACGAAAAGTACATTCGACCAGAAATCGAGACATTTTGGAGACTCTATTGTTGAACCGTTGTGTTCCCGCTGGCATGCTCATGTGCTGGTAATTGCAAACGAACGGTACAGAAAACAAACGATGATAGATTATGGTCAGACTACTGGTCAACACACTTAACTCGAAACCTATCCTATATCAAAGACTGATGAAATGGACAGTTTTTGCATACGGGGACGCAACCGTGCGTAGTGTGAATGTCGAAAATAATAAAAAAAATCTGGCAAGGCTATTCGAACTTGTTAATGCGTGGGAGTTAAAGCTCAACGAAGGGTGTGATTGCCACCNGATTACTGGTGAGTAGTCGGGGATTTGGTTTATTTTCAAGTTAACCAAGTTAACTCGAAACCTATCCTATACCAAAGACTGATGAAATGGACACTTTTTGCATACGGGGACGCAACCGTGCGTAGTGTGAATGTGGAAAATGATAACAAAAATCTGACAAGGCTATTCGAACTGGTTAATGCGTGGGAGTTAAAGCTCAACGAAGGGTGTGATTGCCACCCAAAGAAAGGCTACTGGGGTGTGAAGTTTCCCATTGACTGAACAAGCCAGATTCAGAAAAACTTCAGAAGCCCCGCGAGTTGCTGCTATCATCAGACATCAAACCACAACACATTATGGGCTTATTCGTCGACTGACCTCCGTGGATCGCTCACTTTTCCGACAAAATTAATCCGCCGGTCAAACACCGTACTTTTCTACTGAGATATGACGTCGAAATATCATTCGAGTCATTCAAAAACGCCTTGGAGGAAGCGGTGATTACCAGTGTTTATCGCCAACCACCTTCAGTCGTGGAAACTGATGCTTTTGTCAATGCTACCGCTGTTGTATCAACACAGTGGCAGACCCATGGCGTTTTTAGAGAACGTTGTCCGCGAGCGAACGGCGTCATTTTTCCGTCGAGATGGATGTCTACACTATAATCGGAGTCTTCAAAAAGTGGGAGTGCTGTATGCTGGGAACCTATTTCCGGTTGATTACTGGTCAGAAATCTGTCACTTTACGTATGAAGTTCAACATCCTGGAAGGTTAAGAATGACAAAATTCAACGACAGTCTCCTGAGCTTTCGTGTTATCATTATGATGCCACGCATAGTCAAGCAAAAGGAAATCAAGCCGCCGATGCGCTATCAAGTACGCATTATGTGCCATAGACTCATAACATGACTTTGAAGGAGCTACATGACTTTTCGTATCATCCAGGTATTGTTCGGATGTTACATCTCATACGTCCAACAAACCCATCCCTTCACTTGAGAAGATGAAATCCGTTACTTCGCGTCGTTTGATATGGAGAGAGCGAAAGCCGAGAGTCTAAACCACGCCCAAAAGCAAACCAAGTGAAGCGACTGTGCCTTTCGAAAGACTGGATGTCGACTTCAAGGACACTCCCATCCCTTACAGATAACAAGTACTTTATAACAATCGCTGATGAACTCAAGCTTCTCTTTTGTGTCTTCCTGAACAGACATGACGGCGTCAACTGTCATTAAGTACTTCTGCCAACTGTAATCGACATTGGAGATGTTCTCTTAGCAGCAGTCAGATCGAGGCCCGGTTTTAGTGTCTGAAGAACGGGAAAGTGTCCTGCACAGCAAAGGCGTCTCCACCCGTACAACTACGGCTTACAACCCTCAAGCGAACGAGCAGATCCAGAGGCTCAGTGTTAGACTTTAGCGAACGATACTGTTGGACGGGAAATCAAGAGGGGTAGTCTTGCAGTGGTTGGGAACTTGTACCGCTCTTATATTTCACCATCATCACTATCACAACAGCCATGAGCTCGACAAGAAGGTACTATGGCCCCGATCGTCGCTCACCTTAACAGGGACACGGAATATCTTAGAAGAAACGTTACTCAAAGAGTTATAGAATGATAGTAAAAATAACAGTAAGAGAATACATGGAAGAACTAGGAATGGTATGGATGCAGTTAAGTCACTGACGGAGGCACAGTCATCTCAGATAGCGATTTTAACCAGTGGTTCAAATTGCCACGAAAACCGCAGCCAAGCAGACAACAGGTACCCATTTAAATTAATGGAGCAGTCAAGGTCTTCACATCGTGTCCACGTTGTTGGTTGACCACTACGCGGCTTCACCCGGCTTTTGGTAATCTCAGTATATAGTGCCGGGTACGACAAACGCTCGCCTGACATGCGGAGTACGTGATCCAACCATTTAAGGCTGTGCAATGCGACAAGTTTACCAATCAACTGCACCTCCAGTGAGTCCCGTAATACGCGCCGGAGAACGATCACATTGCTCACACGACTTCACGCAGGACAATTGGCGAAGACACGGTGGTAAAACAAAGCAAGTCTGCTTATATCATCGTTGCGAACAGTCCACGTTTCCAAACCATAGAGTAAGACAAAACGTACACAAACATTATATACTCTTCCTTTAAGCGACAACCGAATGTCTTTTCGACACACAGATGAAACGGGCTGGCAAAAGCAACTTGTGCCTTTTCTATTTCTCGCTGATATCTCATAAGAAACATTACAAGCAGATAAGATAGTGCTACCCAAATGTGTGGGGGTGTTCACATTCTCAGGTGGATTGCCCGTAATACAGAACGTAGGATTGGAAGCACTCCTGTCTTGAAGCAACACTTTGAACGTGTGAAACGTGTTCTACACAAACCAGTCGGTCACTCACCTTGTTGAGCATGGTCTGCATGTTGTTAAACCCGGCGCCAAAAACAAGCTCGACACCAACCTTGTTCGACTCTTCAAGCGTACCTTCCAGAATGTCGTTCATGGTGAAATTTCACAGGGGGGCAAGATAGGACACCCTTAGTAAACACCGCTAGAAGTGATGAACGACCGAAACAGCTGTCCATAAACGCACACCTTACTTGCAGAGTGAACAAACAATGATCTCAACAGATTCACGTATTTCCCTGGAACTCCTTTGTGAGAAAAACGTTAACAAAAACCAAATCGAAAGCAGCATTTGGGTCTGCAAAAACCTTGGTCGTCATCTGCCCATGAAAGTGCCGATGCTCCAAAATTCGTTGCAAGGTAAAAATGTGATCAACGTACCCACGACCGGATCGAAATCCTACCTGTTCCTCACGCATCTGACTTTCTCTCGGCTTAGTGAGTCGACATACTATAAGGACAGTAAACCATTTGGCTGCGGCTGTCACATAAGCTTCGGGCCCTTTTTTTAAAATGGGAGTTGCTGTTGATAAACACCATTTACAGGGTACCCCTTCAATTCTCCAAATCATCTAAAGTTATGTCGGGTCTGATACCAACCTCCCTCCACTATTCTTGAGGAGATAATAGACCTAATTTAGAAGCCTTATTACGCTTTGATAACCTAACCTCCAGGGCCACTTCTGCTTCCGATAGAATGCTGTCTGGAACGCAATAAAGGACTACTAGGGTCCCCTCGTCTACATGGTCTGGTTGAGGCCATCTGAACGTTCAACTTACCTGTCAAGTCGGTGTGGTTGGCTGATGATAAGTGAACCAACTTTTTAACGTATAGTCTCACCTACACCAACTCGACAGCCAGTACACCCAGGGATCACGGCTGATAGCTTCATGATGTTCCCAGGCGAAAAGGCGCGCTGTATATCCTTTGACTGTCCAACTAAATGGGATTCACGACCTTCGCGCAAGCTCTCGTTCAGTTTGCGTTTAAGTTATCGACAGTCGTCGTCATACTCAGGACCAGATGGAATCGAGCGATGCTTGTTCATAATGCTTAGTGAGGTGACAGATATTCAGTTTCGTCACAGGAAGCCTTCACAGGTGCTACAATTTGTTCCCAGTACTCTTTAGGTTCTCTCATCGGATTAGAATTGGACAATTTGTTCACCAATGCTTCCTGGTAAGCGTCCTTTACATTCTCCTCACCTGAATGTCAGTTAAATACCTTGCATTCGCGAGCGTATGTCTTCTGGGCAAATGACGAAACAGAAAGAACATGGACAACAGCACCGTCCGAATCCAGGTCACTGTCCCAAAGTACACGACAGTCTTGAGTAGGGTGGTGCCACCCGTAACTGATTGCTTTGTGGTCGAGGTGTGCTCCAGGCTGAGAAGCACAAGTAGGTCTCCATTTATTGGAATGCTTCTTCCTGTATTGAAATACGGTGCTCGAAATATGGAGACCGCGAAATGCGCACAGCTGCAGCAGTCTTTCATCACTGTCAGTGTGTTGTGTCCGAACACCAAACATACCTTCCAACCGCTTCCACTACGGAGACGACCGAGCTGAAAATTAAAACCACCGGCTAGCATGATATTAATGTGTTTAGTCTGCCTCAGAAGGTCAACAGAGGCATCGTAGAACGCATCTATGGTAGCATCTGAACAGCTGTCCATTGCAGCGTATGCCGATATGAGGAATACACAGCGCTTTTCTGATTTGCGTTAACAGACTTTGGCCGATAAACCGAGCCCGGCTGCGCAAAAGAAACTGTTTACTGGGATTCAACTGAGTAAACATTGCTCTGCTCTGGCACTACGTGTGAAGCCCACTCCAGCTGAACGACAGGATTCAGTTTCGACGTCACGAGAAACCCTGAGAGGGAAGCGCTTGGACCGACAGTTGTTTAGGAGTGAGCACAAGTGGGTGACTGTGCTAGAATCGTAGACTCACGTCTTCGACAGGCAGCACAGATCAAGCGCCAAACTTGAGAGAGTACTTGCGAGGGCAGCTTGTTGAGCAACTTGCAGGAAAGTGCGAACACTGAGTTCGTCAGTGTTTACCACCTGTCTTGACTTTTGTGAACAATTATGGCCCGACGGCCTAGGAAGCTTGTGGGTGAAATAGAGGAAAGTCCTAATCGTTGAATAATGTCCGTGTTGGCAGGACGATAACTTTTGATACTAATTAGTCGTTTATGCCGTGGAAGGGAGTGGACTTGAGGGACACCACACTGAGTCCCTGACTCAAAAGTCTGACCTGCAAGACAATAGGGTACAGAGTTTTCCCGGGGGATCCTACCCTGAGCCAGTGACTCAAGAGTCTCACTCGTTTGGCACTGGAGATTTGCCTAGCCTGACATGGTGAATGAGAAATTAATGTGTGATTCTGAGTAACGCTGCGTGAAAGGGATGTATTCTGAACTACATCACGCGCCTGAGTGATACCGAATGGTATCCACCGTACTCGATAAGGCGCTGGCGGTCACAGTCAGCTTACCTATATAGTGCACAAGTCTGACCACCATGTCAAGTTAGCAGAATAGGTCGGGACCTGACAGCTTCAGCACGAGCAGTAGTGTGGAGCGCCTACTCGGTGGAAGAGTGACTGATGACGACGAGATTTTGTTGATTCACAACCTTCAAGCAAAACAAACAACGCTAGACATTTCGTACTCTGCTAAGTACTCCGGAATGAATTTTGTAGTCTAAAAAATGGAAAGCGTTTCTGCAAGACTGTTTTGGCCATGCAGACCTAACTTTGGAGGATAAAGTTATACAGGTCGTTGGCCGTTTCGTGTGTTTCGGAAGCTATATCATCGATGACGGGGCTGTGAAGACGATATTCGTTAGTCTCGGAAGCCTCTCACGATAGGGATGTGTCGCTCTGGGGCCTAAGGGTTGCGCATATGTGGCAACTGTGAGGGCTAAAACAGTTTACGACAACGAAACTCGGTTGCTCGGGATAGACGTGAGCCATCTTCAAGTAGCTAGCTCTCGATGTCTGTGTCCGACCGCTCGCATCGGACGACACCACCGGGTAAGCAACGAAGAAATCATGAAGTGGGTATTTGGTAGTGACTACCATTCGAGCTCTTGTTCAATCCTTACATTTGCATAGACTTAGATGGTTAGATCATGTACTACAGATGCCTGCTAGTCACCTGTTACATCAAACACCTCACCCGATGCTGCGGCCTAATGGCATAAGACGCGAGGTTGACAGATAATGACCTGACGTAGAGAAAAGTAGTCGTTCACCAAAGAGCTGGCCAGTGGAATTTGGGTTCGTCTTCCATGCCGGAGACCTTGCAACTCATAGAGTCGGTGGTTGGAGACCCTAGGTGAGATGGCGGCTAACGATAACGGAGATAGGGTGTTTAAAATTGCAGTCCGCAAAATTGAACCCCGAGTTGCTAACAGTTACCAACAGAACAGAGGTGTGTTAAGATAGTTTCTCCCAGCACACATGCACTACGCCACACGTACACAGAAAAGCCCATAAAGCCTTTGTAACATCAGTTTTAGAAATGCTGATCTATCCCAGAAGATTAAATGGAGGAGAGTTTATTGGCTGGAGAAGTGGGGATATTTGGGAGAAAAACAAAAGAAACGCAGGCAGCTTCCGATCAAACTTCAGGGGCAATTGGATAGATATGGACTATTGTTTTGCATGGAGAAAATTCACCGGTTATCATCATGGTATCGCGTCAGATGTTTTAGATATTCAAGCACGAAACAATTCAGGACAGAGGCCAACGTATTTCGTGAACGAACTAATAGCACCAACGGCTGAGTTGAAGACTTGAACACGAGGTGCCTGTCGTTAGAGCCCAAATGCACAGTTTTACGCCAACAGATAATGCCTTGAGGCTTGAAGGTAATAAGGCTCCCACTGAAGCTGCAACACTAAATCCCGCAACGATTAAGACACAAACAAGAGGGCTGGATTAAGCAACCTTCATTTAGGCAAACCGAGCAGTGGGAAGGACAACCGATCTGGTGGAACCAACAAAACCACCATTACTAGAATCACACTAAAAACGTCTTCATCGTACAGAGAGAAGAATTAATAACGTCAAAAGTTAAAAGCTTCGAAAGTGAGTGCATGATAGTCCCCATTGAACGCTTATTGCTAGGCCCAAGACCCAACATGCCAACATGAAGGACTGTTGTCATTAAGCTACAGGAAACGGAATGGACAGGATACAGGAGTAAGTGAATGGAACATGAGAGTGAACTTGAATGTGAGGTCCCTATGAAACGTTTACACCACTGGAGGCAGATCGTTTCCAACGGATATCCTCCGACAAGCGTAGTGGATAACAGGATTGCTGTGCTTGGCTTTGGAATGCATTAGGATTTGGTGTCATTAATACATCCTCAGCCAAATTTAGTCTTTGGTTTCTTGCGCAGCAAAAACAAGGGTTAAATATTGTTCAGGATAATTCCGTCAATTGAAGTGCTGTATGCATGTCCACATGCCGCAAACTTGGACGAATCAAAACGTGGAACTTACCAACAAGCGAAGGTTGTTGCAATTCAGCTGACTTAGGTCGAACGTTGACTTGATGGCCGTTTATATCGTTGAGAAATGACGGAAATCGAACGCGCAATGCTTCGTACTGCTTCTCATACTGTTTGCTCCATGCAGCTAGAACCTGTGACAGTCCTGAATCTTTCCCAGCTGCCAATTCGTGATAAATAATCTCCATAACGTGACAAAAATCAAGAAATCCCACCGTACAGCCGGTGTCTCACACTTTCAAAGCAGCCGGACCTTCTACGGCGTCTGACCTTCACACTTCAAATTCAGTGTCGGCGATTTCAACGCCAATTTCAAATCAAGGACTTAGTGAAGCCCTGCGCCTGTTAACGTTCCAGTGCTCGACTGCTGTGATCCAGGGCGTGATCATACTGCATTTTCTGTCAGTGCGAATGCGTTCAGTATTGCTCTACTGTTAGGGATAGAAGAAAAGAAATGGCAAATCCTGGTTGCCGTGAAAAGCAAAAAGTAATTCATAAATCGACCAGCAAAAAGTAGTGTAAAGTTCGTTCCATTGTTTTTCCGGTGCTGTTTTGAGTAGGTCTACGCTAGAGGGCTAAACAACCTTTGTGAACAATTTGTTCCACGGTTAGACTAGCTGGTTAGTGAAAATGTTAAATCGAACAGACATTCCTGATTTCCTTCACTTGATTGTGAATCTGCGAACCCTTAAATGTTTGTCCTGACGCACCACAAACAAACATGTTAGTATGCTTGTGTCTGCTTGTTGGGTAACTTTGCACACTTCGGTTTCCTTTCGTACAAAAATAATGGGGAAATCGGTATAAGGCGAGTAGTACGGCAAGTTTCAGTAAAATGATGCTAGTGAAAATTCCGAATCGAATGTATGAAAATGCGAATTTCACGGATCCTAACATTATCGCACCTAGGTAGTGTTTAAATGGTCCACCGCAAGTAAATCACTTTCGTGCGGCGATGCAGCATGGCGGTTAACAACAAGGACGTTTTCCGGGGAAGTATCAGAACTCCCGGGAGTCCCACGAGAATGTGATCCGATATCAACGAGGAACCTGCAACAGTTTCTTCATCAGTAGTTCGTAAACGGCAGCAATTGCCACGAAACATAGGGGAACAGATTTGCCGCCGGGCTGCCCGTACGGAAGTGTCGTGTATAAATGTGTGCTCTGTTTTCGTCGGACGGTAGCCACCAAATGGTAATATAAGAGTACATTTTTCATGACATTACCTTTTAGATTCGCCGAATACGGCTGCAAGGGCTCTTGGGTAGTTCGCTATCGTAGTGGGGCATATCGCATCGAGAAGGCCACACCAGAACATTCACACGAATTCCAAGGTGGACGGCATAGCATATATCCGAGAAGTAGATGTCTGTCGATAGCAGATGAGCGGCATGTGGGATGATGCAGAACTTTAACGCACTCGTGAAATGAAGTTGTACGTCAAAAGTAAGTCCGGGATTAAGATGCATGCAGACGACTTACGCAATCTACGTAAGAAGCAGTGTAGGGCTGACTCTCGGAGCGAGCTGGTTAAATAACGCGATCTGCTGAAAGCAGAAGGACAGTATTGCTTGCTGTTAGGGGGAGTGTTCACGGTTCGCTTTCTTCGTTCCGAAAGGATCATTTCAGCTGTGTCCTAAATCTACCTACGTCATTTTGACGGATGCCACTCACCAGTTAAACTACGGAGGCTTCATACTGTGGCACGCCATGATGGTAAATGTAACTGGCGTGAGTGTGACGTCTTTTACGCACTGATGCCTAATGAAACGACGGCCAGTTACCGGATAGTTTTACAACGTATGCTGAAAATGTTACCGTGCACGTCAGCAGTGCAGACTGTCATCGTTGATCGTTCGCCTGCAATTCGTGAAGTTTACACTAGGTGTGCCACTGTATTTTGCCGGTTTCACTTGATGTGCCCCGGCGTTGTCGTCACTTAGTAGGCTTAGACACGTATCAGAGAAACCGCGTATACCAGTGGACACGTAACATGGTATACACAGGGAACACCTCGCAGTTTAACAGGTCAATGCAAGCTGTCTAGTCTGTAAGCTGGGAAGCTTTCGATTACCTGTGTAAGACATGGCTTGTCTGTAAATATAGGTGGGCCTCTCGTTTGTTAACAGGAACCGTTCTCTTCGGTATTTATACAACCAACCGAGTGGAGAACGAGAATAGGAACAATAAAAGTGCTGTGTGTGAACGTCCAACAGTATATACGGTAATGAAACATTGTTGAACGTTCAAAGAGTATGTTTTCCGACCGACAGTGCGCTGATGGTATACAACGTATGAAGTTGCTTAAACCACCGGTAGGATATGAAAACCTATGTTCACTTCTGAAACTGTTATCTGAATTTGTGAGACGTGTTTTTCCCAGGCATTTCGATAATAGTCGAATAGAAGACGTCAGTTACGAGAAAGAGATGTGGAATGTTCGACGTGGAAAACAGTGAACGTTTCACGTTGACGTTGGTGAAAAGAGTAGATGTGATTGCATGTAGCGACGATCCGTGGGATAAATTAGTTGTTATCCAGGCATCCAGATCTCATACTGTACTGTTCACTCCTTGGACGAGAGACCGTGTAAAAAGGCGGTAGGAAGTCGTTCGATAAATTGTGGCCCGAGAGTAAGACGCGACCAGCCAATAACTGGTACGACTGATTCGCCGTTCCACAGCAACAGCCACAAGTGAAACGGGCTTGGAAATGCTTGATAACCGACTCAACTATTACTCCGAGCAGCGTTTTCCCTCCTACAGTTCATGAATGCCTGAACCCCTCCATACAATCCACTTGCAAGACGGTGTGTCAGTCAGATGAGTTGAGTCGCACGCCTCCGATTCCCACCACGTGTGCCTCATTTGTTTCCATAGGGCGCAAAAAGTCCGCACTTGGAAGTCGAGTGACTGACGATAGTTTGCCGCAGATAGAAGTTATGGGGGATCTCTTAGAAACAGCGCGTGTTAAGCGAGTGATTTCGGGCGGCTTAAAGCAATTCAAACAATGAGGGAACGTATTGTAAGGAAGATGACCTTGAAGCCGGTAAACAACGACGTTTGTCAGATATGCTACCTGAAGGAAGATCCCGTGGACTTAGACGAGGACAACGTCGACTGGGTCCAGTGCTCCTGTTGGTACCATCACTCGTGTGCTGACTGCCACAAATCCCACATCGACTCCACCTTCCTGGACTGTGAGAAAATTCTACAGCCAACGTGAACCACGAGAACGGCCCCACTGTCCTTCTCAGGGCAAGCTAGAATGATCCCACGGCTCTCTTCAGGGCCTTTTACAACTTGATTTCCATCCCGATCCCTCTTCACTTATTGTTAACATGCGTACGATTGTTCCCTTAAGGCAGACGATGAGGGTCACTGAGACCTATTTCAGTGACAGCATCCTGAGTCCTTAGCTAACTGACTGCTGTATCTGTATCCGATCCCCATCCGCTACATACCTCACGGACAATAACAACGCCAGTGAGAACAAGTCACTCAGTAGAAGCGCATCGTTTATTGTCGCATTTACAAGCAATCGGGTCATTTTAAAGTACATGGATGAGTGAGCCGTTGGTCGTTGATTCCGCGACCAATCAGAACACTCTTGGAGCCTTGGCACGAGTGTGGGGCACACAAGCGGCCTTGACGCCTATACAGCACTGGCAATACCAGATTACGTGAACAGGCGATGAGGGCCATTGAGTCTTATTTCAGTGGCATCCTTTCGGATCCACAACCGATTGGGCATACGGTATACCGTGGATGGGCGATTAGGACCATTGAGTCTCATTCCAGTGTCAAACTATGTATGTACACGTGTGTGTACATATACGTATAACATATATGTTTATATGTATGCATATACATATACATATGTATATATACATACATGTGTATATATAACTATATGTGAACCGTTGTGGAAATATATATATATATGCAAACGGCATACACATATAAACATCAGTATACACGTACATTTATACATATGTACATATACGTATATATACAGAATTATACATAGATACACTTGTGTACATAGGTATATATAGAGAAATATATGTATATATATACATATATATATATATATGTATATGTATATAGATACACACAAGTCCGTATATGTGTATAGATATATATGTATATGCATACATATATATGCACACATGTACTTATGTGCATATCTATATACATATATATGTATATTTATATACATAAATATTTATATCTATTTCCATACCTGCATGATTACGTTCATCAGAGCGTATACATATATATATATTTGTGTGTGTATACACTCTGATCAACGTGTTCATATAGGTGTTTCTATGGAATTACATGCATATATATGTATATAAGTATATATATATGTATACGTATATATATACATATGTATATGTGCATATACCAATGTAAACATATATACACGTAGATATACATATATTCCTAAATGTATATANATATGTTTATATGTATGCATATATGTATACATATGCATATATACATACATGCGTATATATAACTATATGTGAAACGTTGTGGAAATATATATATATATGCAAACGTCATACACATATATACATCAGTATACACGTCCATTTATGCATATGTACATATACGTATATATACAGAATTTACATATATACACGTGTGTACATAGGTATATATAGAGAAATATATGTATATATGTACATATATATACATGTATGTGTATATAGATATACACAAGTCCATATATGTGTATAGGTACATATATGTACATGCATACATATATATGCACACGTATGTACTTACGTGTATATCTATATATATATATATGTATATTTATATACATAAATATTTATATCTATTTCCATACCTACATAATTACGTTCATCAGAGTGTGTACATATATATATATGCTTGTGTGTGTATACACTCCGATCAATGTATTCATATAGGTATTTCTATGGAATTACATACATATATATGTATATAAGTGTATATATATAGATATGTATATGTGCATATACCAATGTAAACACATATACACGTAGATATACATATATTCCTAAATGTACATATAGGTATACGCAGGTGTATATACGTATATATATATATATAAATATATATATATAAACATTTATTTGTCACAGTGTGCTTATATATATATATATNTATATATATATATCAACACATCCTTCCACATGTTCGCAGATATTTACCCATACACCTTAGGTATTTCTGACATATATGGTCTACATATATACTACACACTTTTCGTATATATTACACATATGCCCGCTACAAGCCTACTGTTTGGGCAACCAATGAGACAATTCGGCTTCAAGGTCACTGAGCGTATTATTAAACGGTTCAAATTATTTTTTCCTTGGTATGAAAGGAAACCGGCTCTTCCACCGTACCGCTGAGTGTCTCACACTTTCAAAGCAGCCGGACCTTCTACAGCGTCTGACCTTCACACTTCAAATTCAGTGTTGGCGATTTCAACGTCAATTTCAAATCCAGGACTTAGTGAAGCCCCGGCTGAGTAAATTGGAACGAACACCGCTGGACATGGGTTAGCAACTGTGGATTTCATTCGACATAACGTCCGCGGAGCATTTGTCGTGGCTGCGGCACACTGGGCACATACAGCGTACTCGTTAACTCTTGTGTTCTGTTTAGTTAGTAGTTCGACTGTCTGTCCATGTGTATACCTTAGATACCTGGTGGCCGGCTGGTGAGCATTAGGGAGGATATGGCCTTTGAGAATATATAGCGGTGGATTCCACTTTAATGACCACTCGTAGATCTTCAGGATGTGCTCATGGTGGAGTTTGATTCCGACGCACTCCCAACCAACCTTATATCATCTGCATAATTTAACATGAGCTGACCACGTTGTCCGTCACGCCGCCTATTTACAGGAGGATTTTTACGGAAGCGAGGATTAAACATCAAGTTACCCCATTTAACGGAGAACCTTGGTCTCTCAATAATCCCTTCAACTTTACCATACACGTCTTCCCAGCTAGACGCGTCTGGATCCATCGGCAGATTCTAGAGTATATCCCAGATTCTTCTAGCTTTCAGCCCAATAGCCTGTTCGACAGAGTAGAAGGGTTACCTGCAGTCCACAGATCACGTCTTGGTCACCTTCTATCCATTCAGCCTCTCCGTGGCATTAATTACAAGCACCAGCAGGTTGTTATTTCAAATCCACTGTTGGATAGCCGCCGTCAGGAGATTCAATACCTTTCTATTCTCAAGTTGACCATCAAATAAACCAAATCCCCCACATTTCTATTCGTGGAGGATTTCGCAGTTTCTCTCATGTAATGTGTCCAGCAGTTTTGCTAACGACACTAGTTAGGCTGACTGGGCGGTTACTGCTGACAACCGATCGCTCACCACTTTTGAGGCGGAGGCCATGGTGTGTTTCTTAAGTCCCCCGAAACTATCCCTGTTTTAAATATGAGATCAATCAGACAAGCGAAAGGCGACGCCAGCAGTTTGGCGACAAATTTTATGATGGCGGAGGATGACATCAATGGGGCTGGTGGTGATTCCAATACCCACGCAATTTTAGTTGCGGTTCACGGGTGACTGTCTTATGGAACTTCTGACGAATAAAAGGTAACCGCCTCCAGCGGCATCGCCGCGGCCGTTGTCGTACCATTGGAAACCACTAACCCGCTTCCCCAAATTTGGTTCTTCTCCGAGCCACAACTCTCTGTGAGCCAGCAAATATCCACGTAGTGAAGAGTTGTTCGAAACTCTTTCTCTCATCAAACATGTTGCGTTAATTAGCCCGCATGGCGTCCGGTTATGTAGATTCGGTTTTCTGATTACTCCGCAGTTTGGTCACACCTAAGTCATCGGAAGAAACTTCCGAGAGGTGGAGGATGTAAAACAGATCGATGCGATCTACATTTCTCCTTGATTGTTAGATCACTTTCAACGATTAAGACACTGGTTCGGGGTGGGAGGCCCAAACTCTGCGGTTCCAGTACGTCTGTCTGTTTTATTATCCGGCGGGCGTCCGCTAACCAAAACAACCGGTGAATTCAGTGGGTAGCACCGCTTGCTAAGATTACTCTAGGTGAAAGGAACAGAGTAGAGTCGCGGATCTAACAGGTTGATATTAGATTCGAATTCAGCGACATTTTGAAACAAAGCCTAGAATAGCAGCCAACGGCTTCAGGAGGTAGGTCGTCCCATTTGTTGAAAACCTTGTAAGGAATGAATTGTAGTTCAAGGAAGGTCTAACGACCGGGGTCCATAAAATTTCTTGTCATTACATATTCGGCTGCTGTCGACATCCAAGATAAAAAGTTACTCGACGAGACCCACGCTAAATAGTACTCGAGAGTTGGATCATCGCGAAGCCCTCAAAATTCAGGTGGAGGCTACTGAAGAATTTCAAGTCGCCACTCATGAGCCAGTTAGGTAGGCCAGTGACCAGCAGATTCAACGATTCCGTGATAAATGCACAAGTTCATGGAAAGCGGCTCAAATTACCAGCCGGTTCATCATATTTCTTGTCAAGCGGGCGTCTGTCGTCTTGAAACTGAATCATCGAAAACAGCGCATCACCGCCCTTGCAGATTGCATCGAATGCCTAGAGCAGAGTAAGATCACCGGTATGTTTTAAGTGAATAATTGTCTCTCCGTGATTTCAAACGATTTGTGAAAGTGCAGCTGATGACCGTCGGTCAGTGACCCCACAAAAAAGGATTGTTGCCTAAAGAAGTTCCACAGAACGAGCTTGTGAAACTCCCTAGCATGTTCTCATCAGATGCCATCAGTCACTACGACGAAGAACCGCTGCACTAGGCACGTTAGGGAAAAGAAGTGAGTGAGGAATTAGTCACTGTAGAGTCGTCAAAATCCAAGCGAATACAGTAAAAGAATTTAAAATCGAGTCTCCTACGTGCTACTCCTTGAACCCGTGACTAGCGTGGAACCTGCGTGCTGGGTAAGCTCTACAACGAGTATGTCCTTACTTATGCCTTAATTATGCGACACGATCGGCAAACTCGAAAAGCTGTCTTATATAAACCCGTGAGGCCTTTGAATTTCCTTCTTCATTATGCGGGGAAGAGTACGCTTGACCATTCAAGTGGTGGTGGCTCTCATTTTACCATCATCTCGAGACGACACACGAAGGATGAGTTAGACAACATCCACGTGCCTAGACATGTCCACAGATCGAATTTTATTGTGTGAACTCTGTTGAATAAAGTGCGATTCGAGAAAACACCGCCAGAATCCCCACCAAGCGACAAGTGTGCGCACTCATGTTCAATTGGCGGGAGGCTCTAATCGCCGGGCCAGCGCATCTACGGGTACATTTTAATCTGGGGTGCGCTGGGTTTCCTGCTATTTCAAATTTTTAGGTTATCGACGTATACAGAATCGCTGCCGGATATATTGTTAGGAAAGTCGTTGACTTAGATAGGAAGAAGACCTAGCAGTAATTATAAGAGATTGCTTGTATGAGTCAAAGAGTGAGACGAATGGTCTGATCCAGAGTTGAAGCCCAAAGGTCTATCGACGGAAAGAGGAAATCCAGCGAAGGGCCTTTCTGTGGGTGCCATGGGCTTCCAGCGTGTGTCAGAGAGAAGAAGTCAAAGAACATGAGCTATGAGATGAGACCCTTGTTGTTGTCTTTCCAACTATACACTTTAAGGTGGGTGTATTTTCCATGTCGATTTTTTCTCTATCTGTCGGAATATTTTTGAGGTTGCTGCGCTTCTTTTGCTTACTTTTGAAAGGTTGCTTTATGTTTCGGTATCGTCCTGAGATGAACCGTATTAATCATATTCGTTCTTACCTCTGCTACAGTTACTACCACTTTCCCTAATGTTATTCACTCTGAAACGGAGGAAATTTTAAATGCCAAAATTAGACGTTTTCCCTTCATACACTTTCTTGAGTAGCTCACAACTCCTCTCATTCATCGATTTCTTCCAGTCACTCCGATCTAACCGGTGATTATTTTCCGAGTGGGTGCGATCCTCTTTCGTAGTCCCTCATTATTGTGTTGTTCCTAGTTGTCAATTTTGTTGCACGCGCACAGTGAACGTACAAATTTCTGCGATTTTCCACATTTGACCTGAAAGACAGTGTTTTTCTGTGTTCGTTCAGCCAGTATCCTATTGAATCCGGCCCTGGGGAGCGCCTTACCATCAATTATTTTGAACATAAGTTATCTTTCCTGCTGATGGATATTGAGAAGGGCGTTTGCTGAATCGCCAGACTACGCATGGCTCGGTGTGAAATAGTTAGCGAATGATCCAGAACGACTGAGAACAGCACGAAGATGGATCAAGCCTTTCTGTTCCGCTGGCTACTAATCATCACGTCATAGGTTTAGTTGTCGATGAAGGACAGTCAGTGAAGTACTGCATTCATGAGGCACTGTATTATTTGAATGGCATAACAAATCCAGAAATTAATTCCTTCCAACCGAAGGGTCCTGATGTTGTTGTAACGGGTGCTTTCGGATACCCTATTTGGCAAGTAGGCGGGAAAAAAACGCATACTATCTTATTTAGAGAAAAGGGTAGGATCAACTAGATCTGTTGAAAAATCTTGCATGTGCGGTATAAATATGTGTCAGGGGCTGCGCAGTCAGTGGGAGCGAGGTATTACTTTTGACTAGTGGGATATTTGGTTGGTTTTGAGTTGGACATCACTCAAACACTTGGTCACAGCCTCCGTATTAAGGTAGGATTTCCAGCCAGCCGATCTCAAACAGACGTGGTAGACACGGGCTCCACTGTGATTAGAGCTCATCAGTAGCGCATATGCTTGTCATGACCAATACTAGAATTTCGACCACAATTTTATGTTGCAGCCGTGTTGACAACTGTGCCATTCACCTCACATTAGGCTTGACCGAATTATCAAATCTGGAGGCTCAACCATTTTCGTTTGTGAGCAAGGACCAGTTTATCGTTCGTCTAGTGGACTATCATTTCTTCTTTTTGTGCAAATGATGTGAATTTATCACATATGGGTAATTGTTTTTGTCTGCCGGCGACGTTCGAACAGTTTACACTTTTCTGTCCGAGAATCCTAAACATGGCTTGGCAACCATGCAAGATTTCTTATCGTCAAATTCTCGGTGTCAAACACGGCTGGCAATATTTTTCAACCAGAAATTCATTAATTTTGCACACGGCTGCGATATACAGGATGGCCTTAAGTTGTTTGATGTTTATGATGTTTTAGCCTCCATCTTGGTGAGCAATCCGAAAGTAGGTTTTTCCTAAATTAACTGAAACTACATGGAAAACAGCCCATATGAACGTTGCATTCTTTTGTAGCTTCGATCGCCCAGTATATTATAAGCTGCGCAAAAGACCTTCACTTGTACATTTCACTCTGATACACAGCTAACTCCTCAAGAGTGGCGGGCTAGCTCTGGAACATACGCAACGCGCATTTACTAGGCGTTTATTTAGCTCTTCGTCATTTATCAGTTACAAAAATTCAACCCCTTTTATTAATATTAGATAGTCTCTTTTGATGCGTGCCCAGTCGCTCGAACCAACGACGAGGAACAAGAGTGGATGCGATAACACCGTTTTTTAGAGAAGCGAGACAAAACTAGGCAACAGAGGCTCCAAATTCATATGACGTAACGACCACCATGAATGGCCGACGGACGCATGGCAAATCAAATGAAACAGTCATATGGCACTCACGGAGTCAGAACAAATCACGTTGAAGAGAACAGCAGGAAGCAACATGAGAAACACACAGTTCAGATAGAGCACAGGCCTTTGACTGCATGGCAGCGATCCGATCGGCTGAGCGGAACCATACCACTACCCACGACTATACCATCCGAGCTGGGCCGGTCGATCGAACTGAAGCGATACATCGTGGCTTTTTCGTTGGATGCTCCCCCTGACATTTCCCATTTGGGCTCTTTGGTCGCACGTATGCAAATGGGGATCCATCTGAGGTTGGGTCATAGTGGTCTTTGTGTGGCTTCACCTCCGGGTTGCTGGCAGCGTCTGGTGACTTCTGTTGAACCTAAACGTTCTGACCCTTGGCGTGCTTCTTGGTTCCTGGCGTTATCCAGTAGCTCTTCCAGTGGTGGCCCTCAATTTTCTGAATGGGCAAACCGATTCCAGAAACACAGTGTTTATATTGCTGGGTTTAATTTCTTAAAAAACATAAACACCATTTTTTCCTGGAGCAGTATTCTTATGCCGGGAAAAAATTTCTGCATGCGGTTAGACCCAGTACAAATATTCATCAGTTGAAATTTTAAGCGTCTTCTTGACTTTATCGAACATTTCCAGAGGGTATTTGCTAGCTAATCTCGCACGACCTCTGCTCCAGTCCGCACCTCACAATCCCCTCTAATCTAAAAAATCAGCTACGACGTCTGTGAACAAACTGTACTACGTTCACATGCGAATTCTTCCTGCAAGGCCGGTGGCTGGCAGCCAGCCGAAACATTTCACTGCTTAGGTGAACTTCACCCCCGTTACTCCGTAGCATCAACTGCACTTTGATTACTCCGTCTGTACCACTGGGGATCTCATCAAATGGTCCATCACCGGTGAGTACAGTAATTGTCTTCGCCCTTTATTTCGTATCCACATTCATTGTATTTCACTGATTTTTCCTGTGCAAATTGATAAGCCTGACGTGACTATTTCATTCAGTTTACCTGGGATATTCCATCATTTTTGAAATCTCCTAATGCGGTTTTGGAGTTGACAACGATTTTTTCGAGATATCTATCAACATTCAGCTTCTTAGTTTTGAACTTCCAAACACGGATTATGGTTTAGACAAGTTGAAGCTGTATTGAGGACTCGTCTGGTCTAGTCACGGCCTAAAGTGTTTTTAGACGTAGATCAGTACATCTCAGAGGAGACTGCGGAGAAACTGCAATCTCACACACGAATTAATTTCCAAAATCCCACACGCCACATCAAAATTATCTTAGCAAATTGACTTAGCTCACTGAAGCATAACAAATTTGCTCAGTTGTTTTTCACCATCAGATTAAAGAATCGTAAATATTTGCAGCTGTCTCTGGAAGTGAAACAGATGCTTAGATCTCGAAGAGTGAAGGAGTCTATTTTCTGAAACCTTGACTTAAACATCTGCTTCCGTCTATCAACAAAGAACTGGCATCTTTTACTTTCACAGTCCCCAGTATGCAGCTGCGTGGTGCTGCGACCGAGCTGTCGAACCTTGTGGGTGGCTATACCACAAAGTTTCACTCCAGGTACGGTGAGTTACGCAATGAGAATAATTCAGAAGACAACGAACAGCGCGATACTACGTATATTGCCACGGGCGCAAAAAAAGTAATCGCATAACTGGCAGACGTCCTGTGTGTAGCGCGCGGAACGGAAAAGTGAAGAGCTTCCAATTGGACGAAATGGAGCGTACGATTGGGCCATACAAACATGCCCCGACCGGAAGTATCTAGCTTTGCAACCAAATACCAACAAAGGTTATGCCATTCTGGGAGGTCGCCACAACCTGACCCATTTTCTTAATTGGCGTCTCGTACAATTCCCACCTCATCTCTGCAACTAAATGACGCGTTAACGGAGCAGTTAGATACACCTAAGTTGGATGTGACTAGCGAAAGCGAATATTTCCCAGTTGAGCCGGTCATAACCAGGGTGCGTTTACTGGGTGGTCAGCACTGTTATACGCAAAGCAGAAATATGTCAATTTTGTTTTCACCCGAACCTTGGTCACTGTGCAAGGAAGTAAAATCTGCCTTGTCCATCCAAATTATTGGGACAACTGCTGATATGCCGTAGACAACAACTACACTATCATTCTGAGTTTTCCGAATGCCATTTAGCCTGCGC
>QNGE01004370.1:0-12236 GCA_008508345.1 Paragonimus westermani
TCGGAGGGCAAAGAGCCTTCTGTAGAGGACAGGCGGTCATTGAATATGACTGAGAGCAGTGTAATACTCAGCGACGGCCACGTTGAGATAGGTTTGCCGTGGAGAAAAGATAAATGGGTATTGCGCAACAATAAGGAGTTGGCTGAGAATCGACTTGCTACGTTGAAAAAACGGTTGGTTCGGGACCCACAACTAAGCGCCGGCTACTCGGCCGTGATACTGGAGCATATCAAGAAGGGCTACATAAGTAAGTTTCACGACTATAGCAAAGAGATGGTACCTGCCACACTATCCCGTACTTAACCCGAATAAGCCGGGTAAAGTAGGAATAGTCTTCGATTGTACCGCTGAACACCGGGGTGTGTCTCTCAACAAAACCTTACTCCAGGGTCCTGACCTGAATAACACTTTGTTAGGAGTGTTTATGTGTTTTCACAAATACCCGGTTGCAGTATCCGCTGACATTGAAGAGATGTTCCTGCAAGTGAGAGTTCCGTGTCCTGACCGAGGTGCATTAAGTTTTCTATGGTGTGGTTTTGAATCTTTTGACGGACCACCAGACACCTAAAAGCTGAATATCCACCCCTACGGGGCGACCCTGTCGCCATTTTGTGCTAGTTTTGCACTACAAAATAAACCATGGATAATCAGCACAAAGTTCTACCGAAGACTGTGATCGCTGACGACTGCCTAATGTCATTTGTCTCAATGTCGGAGGCTAGGGTTGTGGTAAATGAACTTCGAGTGATGCTGCGGCTATGTGACTTCAAACTCACCAAGTGAGTTTCTTACCGTAACGAAGCCACTGAACATTTACCAAAAGAAGAAACACTTAGTGACTCACGGAATATAGAAATCCACAGTTGTGGATACCAGCGAGCTCTAGGAGTGGGGTGGCAAGTGACTGATTGCGGTTCCAAGTCACCCTCCCCCCACCGGGTACACGAAGAGTGGAATTTTAAGTTGCGTGGCTTCGTTGTACGATCCCCTGTGGANCCAAGATAAACATCCACTTATCGCGCGGTCGGTCCAATTCTTCGTCATTTTTGTCATCACAGGAAAACAACTGATTGGAACATGACACAGATGAAATTGCTAACTTGCGCACAACTCGCTGGTGGCACTGATCCTTTATGATTTGTGAGAAAGTGACCAGCATGGACAGACTTGAAGCACTCGTCTCTCCACTACCTTTCACTGATTAATGTGTTTGTGATTGAACAACACATCCATACCTTCCGACATCCTCACTTTGCTTGCAACCAGACTATCCGCTTGATCACGTCGAGAACTTTTGATGGTGCAAAACTTTGCTCTTCGGTCGTCCCGAGAGAGGTCGGATGTAGTTCTCCGGTGTGAACCGTTGAGTTTTACCAATGAAGATACCATTAACCAAATTTTCCGTATGTCTCAATGTAGCCCCAACTTGACACAGTTTGCTTGAGGATTTACTTCGTGCTGGGGTTTGCGAAAGTCTTGGGTTAGTCTTTCGCTTCAGGCTCAAGTAGACGGCGGAAGAATCGCCGCGGCGAGTGACATCCACTTTACATTGACAGAACAACGTTTCTTCTATGTGCATCTTGATAGTTAATGAGACTGTCTAGCGGATTCTTGACACTGATCACGACCTGACATGCCTGTGCCTTGCATTCCGAATTGAAAAGATGTTGTGTGATTCTGACATTGAAATGGCCGCTCGTAGCTGTCCCGGTTTCTGCTGATGAACGGCTAGGACGAACCAACGCGTTTAGATGGTCACACGACCCTTATCAGGCTTCCGCCTAGTGTGCTTTACTGGAACTTAGGTACTGGATAGTACGGGAGCTGGGAGATTTACTTGTGTGTAGTTAGGCTAAGGCCGGCCCGCAATGGCGTATCAGGCGAGTACGTTACAAGATGTGAGGAGCTGACTGAGTTGCTTGTTCCGTCTGTATCCTGAGTGAAATTACCCCAAGAAATGTCTAATCGGCAAGTGACGGATTAGCATGTAAGGGCCATAACGGGGGAGCCTAGGAGCCTTAACTACAAGCCTACTGGAAACTTGGGATCAAACTTGCAGTAAACCCAGTAGTTACAGAAGCTACAGACAACGGCTTTTACGTAGACCGCTATTTTCCAACAAGGTCTGCTGACATCGACAGTTTAGCTGTTTGCAGTACCTAGGGTGTCAAAAAATCCGGAAATCGTATGACGATTTCAAGATAAACAGGACCAATAGGGCTTTCCAGGTTCCCTTTTCGGCAGTTTCATAATGCCACGGGATGAATTTGGGACACTGTAATGTACGATGTTGTGATAACAACAGTAGGGTTGTGATGGATTTTTTATGGGAGTCGTAAAGAGTGTGTTTCTGAATCCTTTAACGATACTAATGTAGCATTATGTACGCGGTTCATGGCAATAATATCCGTTTCGTCCCTCTCTTCGAGAAACAAACCGACCTCTGTGACTTCAAAAGGTAAGACAGTCGTTGTACATGCACACCTTTGCAACGGCACACAAAGACACGCATCATGCGTTGAATTGCTTGAGCAATTGTTATATATTGCATTTTGGCGCTTCACGCAAAACATACTGATGTTTCTTCCGATACTAGCACAACTACTACGACAGCCTGCTCCAAATGATAGGAAGACATCACCTGGAACACCTTTGCGGAAGGCCGAATCCGGTCGAGAATCGGGATGTGTCAATGAAATTTTGGTGGCTGTCACGTCGTACCGTCATTATAAGCGGAGACTGCGTAGCCGTTGTACCGCGCATCATGAGTCAATCCACCAAGACTAAGTGATGCTCACCTTCCTCGACTACGCGTGCGCGGTCACTGCTGGTTTTGTCAAGGTTTGTTGCGTTATTTTGAGATTGCTGAGGCTTGTTTGATGTTGAAAGATGGCCCTACGCTTTGCTTTCTCTCCCAAATGGAATGCATTACCCGTCATTGACCGTTTCCCTCACCCCTATTTAGTCCGAGCCCTGTAAGCTTGTAAATGCCAAAATTAAACATTTTTTCTCCGGTATTTTTCCCTGAGTAAATTGTGATTCCCGTCGTTTATCGATGCATGAACAGTCGTTTTGCTCTGACCCAACCGATGACCATTTGTTTGAGTGAGCCAAACCCATTTTATCATCCACCATTGTCGATCGGTACCTGGTTGTCGATTCGTTGTGCGGGCACTTTTTTCTTTGATTTCTGAGGATTTTCACATTCGAGGTGAGAGATTTAATTTTCTTGTACATTGCTTCAATTAGTACCGTATTCAATCCAGTTATTACGAGCGCCTTCCCGTTTACCGTTTCGAAGATAGATTAGCTCTGTCGTTGAATATCGAGAAGCATTTACCGGATCGACAGATTACGCGTAACTCGGTGTGAACATGAATCGTTAGCGAATGATTCAACAGTACTCGAATTTCTCAACATCCGATCGAGACATTTGCGCTCTAACAATGAGTGGCAACATTTTTATCGACCGCGATCAGTTTTCTAAAGATGAAGGGATGATTCAAAGAGTAAGCATAGTCATTTCGAGAGGTGTGCGGCAGACCATCGTTGAACATGCGTGTGTGCTCAATAAGATAAAGGATTACATAGTGTGGTATGAATTTCCTGGAAAGCGCCATTCAAGTCATGTGAACGAAACGACGTAGCTCTGAGAACTTCCGGAAAGACCCTGACAACTGGTTTCGGCCGATTTATTTCACACACAACAATGAACAGTACTTGGTCACGGTGGGCTATTTCTAGGGCTACTTTGAGATCGATTGGCTAAGCAGTAACATCTAAGGCGCAGTCGTCGACAAACTGCGTGATCACCTCGCCAGCTGTAGCATACCGGGGATGCTTTTCCTCTGTAATGGTCCTCAGTTTGTGTGCTCAGAATTTAATACGTTTGTAGGTAAATGGTATACTCAGCATCAGAAAATCAGCCCGTTTCACAGTCAGCCATATAAGAAGGCCGAAGCTGAAGTTAAGGTTGCCGAAAGACTGCTACAGATGACTCAAGAACCAGGGACAGACTGATATCTAGTGATTTTATAAAGAAGACTCATGCTGACTGAGACTTGTATACAATGAGACGAGGCAACTGTTCAGGAGGAGGACGCACACGAAATTACCGTTGTTGCCTGAACTGTTAAGCAATGATATATTAGACGAGTCTGGTGTTCAGGAGGGTCTGCAACAACATGGGATGTAGCAAAAGATACACCATTTCCGTGTGGCTCGGAAACCGAAAAGCGTTGAACAAAGAGATGAGGTGTGGGCCCAGTATGTCGGCGAAAACCCTACAGAGTGGACACGTATTGTGGTATCCAGTGATCATGGGCGTAGGTCATACGATAACGATCTGGACGGGGCGGTGAAGGGGAGAATCGTGAGAGAGGAAGAGAGAGAGCGGAATTAGCCGGAGGGCACCCATGGTACGAGTCGTGGAGAATCATGAAGAACGAGGGGTGGACGAAATGAGGCTGCTGAGGTCGAATGTGTGAACCAAGGGGCGTTTCCTTGCCCCTGTCACTAGGTATTCCCACAAGTAGCCCCCAAACGTTGCGCATCTTTCCCTCTTACGAACCTCTTCTCCAACGGAAAGGAGGGTCATTCTTAGCGTGGATGGAAACTTCCCACCCTACCACCAAAACTAAACTGCAACTGGGGCTTCGAGGCCACAGGTTGCGACACCAAGAATGCTGGTTAAGCTTCATGTAGCGTGGCCGACACAACAACGGACGGTGATGTTGCGCAGGAAGACGCAAAGTGGGGTGGTTAGAACAACTCGGCAGAACATACCACGTCCAACCCCACAGCGCTTTTTGATCCTAGGTCCTACTTCTCAAGCTCCTTCTTGCGCTCTCTTTCCTTCTTTTCGCGGAATCAAAGGAGAAAATGGCTTTCGACTGCTTGTTCACAAGCTACCTGCGCCTGTTTGACGAACTCCCGGGAATTAGGCGGCTGGTCCACGATACCCAACGGAACCCGTTTGATTTTACGGAGATCTGGCTTACAGGCATTATAAGAACCAGTGAACCAAGTGTCTCTAAGTATTCAGTATACCGAGCTGACTGCAATCTAAGGAGAATGCGGGATGTACCATTTCTGTTCAGTGGTATCTCCCATCACCCAAGGCTTTTGGTGAATCTTAGTCCTCTGATAAGTACGACACCCTGTCTGGCTTTGCCTTCCATTTCGCGGCGAAGGCATACTTCTAGGGAAGGTTACAACAGTTGATAGGTAAATTTATCATCGATAACTTCAGTGCACCCAAGTTGAACTGTGCACCACTTTCCCACCAGGGTGGTGTAAACGGAATCTCGACTTTCTTATGGATACCAATACAACTGAGAACGTGAACACAGAACATCAAAACCTTGACGCGGCATCGTTCTGGTCAAAATCCCTCTCTGTTGAACCTAATCATCACTAACAAGAGCCACCTGGTGGAAAGAGTGCTCCTCAAGCTCCCACATGAGCCCAGTGGCTATTTTCCTTTCATTCTGGATCCCGTCGACTACTGCCAAAAACAAGTCAGTGTCGACAGATGGAATTTTTTATCTAGTTGAGTTTAACGACTTCAGAAGCTATCTAGAATCAATTCTCCGACAAGATTTTGTGCGCCAAAACTGTAATGCGTTTCAGAGAGCAGATAAGGGTGCGGACGGTTTATTACCATGGCAAAACAATTCGTTTCTTTAACGAACGTTTCCTTTTACTCGAGAGGCATGAGCCTGAGCGAATCTCGAGGAACCCATGTGCGTTCCATATTGTCCGAACTAGGCGTAGGCAGGGAATCTGGATGCACGCCGAATTCATATAACGAAAAGTACCTTAAGAGCGTCCGAGAACGAAAACTTCGTATTCGGGTGTACGCGGAGTGTAAAAGGTAAATCCTCGTGGCGTTCGTTGCAACCGCCTGACGGGGGACTAAATCTGAACCCGTAGTGGCGGCAGAGTTATCCAGGTAATACTAGTCGGCGGTCCACACCTATACGCCACCAAACTGGCACCCTGTCCTGAGGCTGTAGAATTTCCAATTACCACTCGTCACCGCTGAGTTTCGTGTGTTAGACCTAGATGACCCTTCATTCAAGATTAATTCGTGCGGTATAACAGATCCTAACAAGATCCATCTCGGAATTACCAGGTTACTAGCCGCCAGTCAGGCAGGGCCCCTTCACAATCTGTCCAAACAGGCACTCCGAGTTGGCATTCTCCCTAGTGCATGAAAAGAGGAGGCGGTCACATTTATCTTCAAAGCCGGTGAGCAACACTCCCTGGATAACTATACACCAACCAGGTTTAGTATTGTGCCGTACAAGGCAATGATGCATTTATTAAGGTACGTCACCCTCAACTACCTCTGAGCAAACCATCTTTTACCTCCTACCCAGGATGATTTTATTACTAACTGGTCACACAATGAAAATTCTTATCTCCATACCTGGTCCGACAGGGGCCAAAACGGGGGTCTCATCTCAGACCAATCAGGGCAACAGCTAGCGCTGGCCAGCCCAACAGTCGCCTGTTTTATGTCCAAGATAACTCCACCGGACTTCGTTTCTTTATTGACACCGGTGCAGAGTTCAGCGTTATACCACCAGGAAAAATTAAACGCGATCTCAAACCCGTTGAGTACATTCTATAGGCGGCCAACAATTCCAAAATCGTGACCTACTCTCAGCAATTCTTGACGGTCGACCTTGGACTGCGTCGAAGTTTCCCTTGGATTTTCATCATCGTTGACGTTCAGCACCCAATTATCTGCATCGATTTCCTCACCAAGTACGGTTCGGCTGTTGATCTCAGCCGCCGGATACCCGTTGACAACACCACTACTTTGTGTGTTCAAGGTAGAGCCACCACCATCAACTCGATCGGAATTCGAACGACTTTACCGGAAGCCAACCAGTATACAGTCTTGCTGAAACAGTTCCCAAGAATCTATCAACCTACACCTAATATTACGACGCCAAAACATGATGTTTCACATCACATCATCACCAAGAGACCACCCAAGTTAACACGTCCGCTTCGACTGCCTCTGGAAAAGCTGAACATCGCCAAATCGGAATTTGCGGAAGTGCTACGTCCAGGAATCATCTGTCTTTCAAACAGCCCAAGGAGACTGCGGGAGACTGGAGAACATGCGTTTACTATCGAGTACTGAACGGCGCCCCCGTGCCGGACCGTTATCCGATTCCGCATATTCAAGACCTTTTAGTTGGCTTTTCAGGGGAAGAGATCTTTTACAAAATAGATATAATCAAGAAGTACTATCAACTTCCTGTGGCTCCCGATGACATCGATAAAACAGCGATCACGACCCCATTCGGCTTATTCCAGTTTGTTCGTATGCCTTTTCGCCTCCGCAACGCTGCTCAACCATTTCAACCTTTCATGGACCACGTTTTATACGGTCTAGCCTTTGTGTTCGTCTACACTGACGACATATTTGTTGCCATCACAACGCGCAGGAGCACCCATCTCACCTGAAGTTTGTCTCTGAACGTTTGAACTACCATGGCGTCACCGTTAACACAGCCAAATGTGTCTTCGGTGCGTCCTCCGTCAACTTTCTCAGTCATCGCATCGACAAAGACAGTATCAGGCCACCGCTGGAGAAAACCAACGCAATTTCGGATTATCCATTCCCTCTGTCTATCAAGAGTCTCCGTCGGATTTTACGGATTGTTAATTATTGTTATTACCGCTTTACCCCTAATTGCTCCGACACGCTGAAACCCCTGAATAATTTGCTGCGGAATAACCCCAAAAAGTTCGTCCTTACCCTAGAGGCCACCAATGCTTCCACTTCCGTCGAGCATGCCCTAGCAAACGCCACATCTCTCGGCTATCTCAGTACTGACAAACGTTCACGCTTGATTTTAAAGATCGACGCATCCCAGTTCGCTGTCGGCGCCGTTTTACAGTCCGACCACTGTCCTATTTCTCCCGGAAGCTACAGCCTGCCCAAACGAGGTACAGTACTTTCGGCAGAGGACTGTGGGCTATCTACCTCGCCGTTGAACATTCTCGAAACGTGCTAGAAAAACGCCAGTTTACCATCCTTACTGATCACAACCTTTAGCACACGCCTTCAGCACTGCGCCAGACGGGCACTCCGCGAGAGAGACACGTCACTTAGACTTTCTCCCTCAGTTCACGACGGACATCCGTTACATCGATGGTCCAAGCAACCCGTTCGCAAATGCTCTATCTCGTGTGCATGCCCATCAGTTATCGGCATCTTTTATCGACCTAGAAGCCATGTCGGCGGCCCGACGAAACGATACAGAATTTAATCAGCTTCTTTCTCACCCATCCCTAAAATTCATTCAACTGCCTCTCCTGCATTGCGAAGCTAAAATTTACCGTGAAATCTCGACCGGCAAACCTCGACCCTACGTCCCCTCTAACTGCCGGCGAAAAGTTTTTGACCATTTTTACTCTGTCTCCCATCCCATCAACCGCGTTACCGTTAGACACATTGCCGACCGTTTCGTCTGGACGAACATGCGAAAGGACCTACGCGAATGGGCCAAACATTATCTGTCTTGTCAACGAAGTAAGGTACGCTGGCACACCATCATCACACGTGGCACTTCCAGCGTACCTGACGCCTGTTTCAAACACTTTCATGTTGACATAGCAGGCCCACATTTACCCTCGAACGGCTTTACTTATTTGTTGACTTACATCGGTCGTTTCACACGCCGGCCACAAGCAACGCCCACACGCAACATTTCAGCCGAGAATATCACACGGACATTTTTGGATACCTGGGTATCCGCTTTCGGAGTATTTGCTTCCGTCACTACGGATTGCGATTCTCAGTTCACATCCACGCTGTTTCGTGATCTGCAGCACTAACTCGGCTATGAACACTTTCGAACAACCGCTGAACACCCGGCGTCAAATGGCTTAGAAGAACGATTCTATCGTCAACTCAAAGCCGCCGTTCTTCCTACAGCGTCTGGCCCAAACTGGTCGGAAAACTTGTCGCTTATTTTGCTTGGCATCCGGAACATTTTCAAGGAAGATATCGGCTGCACGCCTGCTGGAGTTGTCTATGGCACCAAATTGCGCCTGCTAGGTGTAGTGGATCTAAACAGTATATGGAAACTCAGGTGTGAATAAGAAGTCGAAATCTGATGAAAAGGAAAACAAATAACTCACAACAGTTCGTGGAGGCACGTTGGTTTAGTGTTCCAATACACCACATGAGGATCCTCACTGATACTACTTGTCGTGTGTCCCCCAGATAGTCTCGATGTCACGACCGAGATAATTCCAACGACAGATAAATAAATAAATTTGCCAAACTAAACGGTTGATTCCGCTGAATTCTGACTCTTCCAAAGATTTGTACGCCACCGACCCTGAACGCGAACAGAGAGCAGAACTCGCGAACTCGGAAGTGTAATTTTTGAATTATTGATTTCTCTGGGTATCGATTAACCTCGTTCAAACTTCATGTGTATATGTGAGATTGAAGAAGATGAAAAGGCATGAATGACAATAAAAATATGAAGCAGAAAATAGTGTACAAATCGCCACACAGGCGAAAGGCTTACGGACTCTAGAATCACGGTTGAGATAGACCTAGCATCTTTCCTCACACGTCTGACACTGTTCGTGCGTAGTGTGAAGCTCACCCCGACAAGGAACACCCCAAGGAAAACTCAAATGCATGAAGATCTGCTTACTTGCCCCTCCGTGTTCATCAGAGTCGACGCACAAAAGGATTTTTTTCAGCCACCGTACGATGGTCCGTTCAGTGCGCTCAAACGCAAAGACAGGTATTTCATCACCAACCGTAATGGCACTCGTGATCCAATAAGCGTCGACCGTCTGAAAGTGGCCTATGTAGATCTTTCTGACATGCCTCCTCCTCAACCGGCCATGATTGCCCCTCCGCTAAATCTCAAGTTCCTTGAACAAATCCCCCACGCAAACTCCGCAAAAAGTTTCAGAATCCGTCACACCCGCCGATGATGCACAGCTGTTTCATCCCACTCCACCACTGACATGCTAAGGATGAACATTTTGCAGATCACGAGAACTAATCCCATTCATTTTCTTTTCGAGCGTCCCGTACTCCAGTCAGCAGTCCAGGGGGCAGTTCTGTAGAGTTCCGTACAACACTTTGTGCTTTATAATTTTTTATTGTTCGCTCTTTTCGCCCTTATCTAATTCACTTGTACAGTCCATGTTTAAACCAAGTTGATCGATTGATCCGATAATCAATAATTCAAAAGCTACCTCGGACGTCGTGAGCCGTACGTTTTCTCTGTTCTGTGTCACTCGTGTACGGGTTTCGGGAGGGTTAAATACCAACAGAACCAACCATCTGTTTTCAGCAGAAATATCTTAGAAGTAACATCACGGATCGTTTCCGTCGGATATTTCATTCCGTGTGGTGGAATTTCTAAACCAACGCACCTTCACGAACTATTGTGAGTCGTTTCCTTTTGGTTGTATTACAGTTTGGTTCCACGTTCATCCTCGAATATTTTGACAGTGTTTAGGTTCACTAGAAACTCGCCCTAAAGATTTAGTTGGCCCTCATTCATTTAAAACAATTTGTGTGCAATCTTACTCTGTTCTTGGTATGTATTGTTATTCCCAAGAGCGGTGCTACACTCTACTTCTAATGTCTGACTTCCAGATCAACAGACTTCCGTTTGATAGCGAATGAGAAGAACCCACTTGATCCGGGTATCTTCGGACTCTCTCTCGACCTCGTCTTTCAATCGCGAAATCGCTGCATCATTTTTGTCTTAGGTCAGATATTGCACGCGTTTATCACGTCCCAACAGTATCACCCCTGGCTCTGTGGTTCTACACATTGCAATATGGAACCCTTGAAGTATGCTGCTTCATGCCTTAATTACCGTTCCGTTAATTATTTGCACCCATTGAACTGATCAATTGGTCCGTTGAAGGCGCTGCTTTCCAACTTTTCCGGTACGGTTGGCTATGCGCAGCGATGGCGGTAGAGACGAACACTGCGAAGTGAAGGCTGAGTAAATCTATTTGCACGCTATAGTTTATATGCTTCCACTCTAGTCTATCCGTCTCCTTGAAGCAACAACCCGAGTTTGCGGCTCTGTGTTCTTTTATTCACCATTTTGGCGCTGACCTTGGGATTTATCTGACATTTCCACAGTTGATCGAATTCCTCAGCCTCACGGATGGTGGTGAGTAACCGTCTATTGAATTGCTGCCGATTAATAATATGCGATTTGCGTACTGTCTGTCTGGCTTCATTCTCCAGTAAACTATCTAATCCTGTTTTATTGTTACATAGTTTGTTGGCAATATAGGCGATGGCTGTGGTATCATAATAGTAGTCTGTGAGCGAAGCAGATTATGCCGTCTGTATGTGGTTGCTCGTAAGTCGGCGGGCTTAAAATGTATGTTTCGTCCACAACGTTTCGCGGGGTGTTTTGGTAAGTTTTTCTAAGTGTTTAGTTTGTTTTTAATGTTCGTCTGCATTCACGTGTGGTTCAGTGGATCAGCAAATTGTTGACGAAGGTAAGGGAGATTTGTGACAGTTGCGTGTGCCATTGTGTATGATCTCAAATTCCCCGTCGGCGGATGTTCCGCCTGGCATCTAACAACTCCAGGGATTTCTCCGAGATACAATGTTTGTTCATTCCATGTACTCCTGTGCCGCATGCCACAGTACCTGCTTCACGAATAGCCTGTGTGCTCTGGGTCCAGCAGCACTCAGGATCTTCAGAGAGAGAACTACTGAGACAGGTGTCCAAGCTAGTTTGATACATATGCTTTACCGACGGTATTATCAGTTTCTCCACCGCCACTCGTTCCTGTCGGTGGGGTCGTTGCTCAACAAAAGTGAGTACGAAACGACAACGTACCAACGCATGATCTGAGTCTAGGTACGTGCTCCAATAAGAACGACAGTCCTGTGTGGAACCCCGCCACCTATAACTAACAGCTTTGTGGTCTATCTGACACCAGGTCTGACTCAGAGAGGGAGGGCGCCAAGTATAGCAATGACGTGCACGATGCCTAAAACGAGTGCTGGCTAAAAACAGCCTATGTTCGGCGCACAGCTGCAATAGTCACCCGCTATTGTCCGACCGATGTGATGCTATCCCAAACCTGCCACCTAGACGAGATTCGGCCTCACCAAGGCGGCCGACCTGGGTGTTCATATCTCCTGCCAGAACGACTATATCAGAACCACGTGTCGACCGGAGGAGAGCGGCCAGATC
>QNGE01004370.1:25084-46090 GCA_008508345.1 Paragonimus westermani
CCAGGAGACTGTGGTTTGTCAGACCTCTACCTGTTGGCCTGCCTGGTATGAGTAACTCTGTCCAGTTTAGCCCAAAAGGTCATCGAGATGCGCAAGCCGTCACACCACGTCAAGGTCCAGTCTCACCGGACAACTGCGTATGCCATGTTGAAGGGTGGTGAAGTTGAAGATGGATCAATCTACGTGCCATGTCCGGAATCATCGATGCGCCCCTACGGTGGTGCTGTTGGAGCAGGCTACAAGACCCACCAAAATTATGACAGGAAAAGATGGGAGGTAGACCTTCCCCAATGGTGCAACGACAAGCTGGTGCGAACTCTCTCCTCATCCTGACCTGTGCGCGACCTGCAACAAAAAGAAACAAGTACCTCTTGTATTTATGCGACTCTGAAAGTGTAGAACGATCCATCAAATCGAACGCACCTTTATGGTCAATAAATACGGCAATTATTGGCCGGCGGTACGTACGACGCTGCTCCAGAACTTAATGATGGGTAAAAATCTGGTCAATACGTCTTATTTCAGGGTGAAGGCTTGCCTGTTCTTTCTTAATGGCCACCTCCTGAGCTGCAGTGAGTCGACGAAGTATAATGGATGTCAGAACCCTAGCGGCGAGTAGGGTCACACTAATACCTGCCGCGAAGAAGTTGTCTTGCTGGTGACGCCTTAATTTCAGTTACAGCTCGCTTGTTTGTTTATCAGGTGTATGTACCTTGATGTTGTATATCTGAACATAGACGTAGTTGTTTTTGGTAGTTAGGTTCCTTCTTTCTCCCTCTTTTTTCTTCTCCCACTTTATACAGGGTTTGCTTTTCTTTATGGTTGTGTAGCAGTTAAGCATCATTGTGAACCAGCGGTGTGTTGCTGTCTATTATAATGAGGATAATGTATTTGTTTCATGTTCCAGTTGTTAATCTAGCTGTGCTTTTCATTTCCACCTCCGTACGTCAGTAGTTAGATGAACAACAGGGGTTAGCATTCCTGATCTCGGTACGAAGTCGTTGGTTGAAACAGCTCATTTTAAACCAGCTTAATCCATCTACTAACAAGGTAATGGAACTAATTCTTCGTTCCGAGAGGGTTTGTGCACACACTCTTGGTTCGCCAGATTTCTCAACTACCTTGCTATTTATTTCCATTGTTGGCATTATTGACATTGTTCGGTTGCATGTCTACACCCTCTCGTTTGTTCGACTCTCCAAGAACACAATAATAAGAACTTCCGGTCGCTTTCTGGTTAGTCTTGCTTCACTTACAGTTCATTTTCCCAGTTTACTTGCAATAAACGCCGTCGTCCATTATTCAGTGTGACTAGCACCACCTCCCAGCCTTATTCAGTGTGTTGGTCAATTCTCTCCTAACCATTGACCACATCATCTCCTGACCGCTTTGCAATTCCTTCTAGCCATCAACCGTCACGTTGAACACTGCACGGTACGACAGGCGCTCTGTCGATATACAGGCGCATGTATCGATCAGTATAGCCTACATTTCCTCTATCTCATTTATCGGTCGGGAACTTGCAAACTTTCCAAGTAAGTTGCCGACTAATCGTTTCGCTGTGCACGCGATCAGTCAATACGGTACAAGCAGATTTGCGGAGGCTATAGTGAACGAATACTAACTCCTTGTCCATCTCACACAAATGAGCTAGTTCGATGACCATAGAGCAGCACTGATCCCACGCAAGTATTGTTAGTCCGTCTTTTAATTATCAACTTCCTGACGCCACAAGTAAATCGACTGCGTACCTTCACTGATGTTTTGATGGTTGAGGTTATCAACTGTTTCAAGTGGTCTACACGCAATGACACAGATGAGGTCATGGCCAACTCAGTGTTGTAACAACAGTCCGAAGGCCCAAGGTGTATATTGTACGGATCAGTCATGTTATCTTACTTGTCCACCATCGTCTGTATGTGTGCAAAAGATGTGAAGAAACCACATTGTGACCAGGTGATGACACAATCACGGGCTATGAAAGCCTTAACCTTCCCGCCAAGTAAGGTTGATAGACCTCTCACTCAGGTTGGAGAGCTCACGCCTTTCTACACGTTGATTAGAAACGCTCTCCGGCATGTCAATACGTTGCAATAATAGGTGAACCGTAAGGTTGTCAACTCTTGTTTTTCTTGATTTGGCTGTTTTTTGCATCATTTTTTACTCGCGTGTTTGCACTTATTGCTCGTTCTGCTTCGTAGATCATTGTTCGGATCAACGGGAACCTCGGGCCATAGTACCCACAGGTGTGGCTGAAATCTGAGAACAGTGATGATGATCAGTAGATATCAGATGCCACGTATCTTAGTGAAAGTTTTTCATCAATACGGTTGGACCGCTCTCGTTTTGGATTCTAGTTGTTTAGTGTTTAATTCTTTTTTTGTCTCTTGGTTTGTTTTACTTCCTTTTTACTTAAGTGCTGTGCGTTTGTGACGGTCTTTTCAACTCGTCTATTTTTCCACAGCTAACTGGAGAAAATGGGAAACATTGCACATAAAATTGTTGAATAAACTGAAGTATCGTGCTCGTCCGGAACGATGGGAGCCGGTCTTAGGGCGTTTTTTGCAGATTCATACGCCAAACATGAGCGATCTCGTGGACGCGGCGGAGCGCTTGCAGAACGGTACGGGCGTCAAATCGGAGCATGCGACATCTCTTGCATATTACAGTTTAAGTGCGGCTACCAGGACAAAAGTCCTTTTGTCCCTATTAGAGTCTCAGTTTGATCGAAATCAGGGCTTCAAGGACAAGGTAAATCTGCGCCCTTCAGTGGACCTGCGCTTTCGTCCGCTGGGATCTGACGTTTGGGGACGAATATACTGGTTGCTGAAAGACTCCGAGGTCAATGTTTTGCTCTACAGAGAGGATACTGAGGATGAAACCATTCTAGTAAGTAAAATGTTGCATATTTTATTTTTGTAGAATCCCATCGTGATAACCTTTGTAGACTTAATTACTTCGGTGACTGCACTGCTCAAGTGTTTATCTTAGCCTGTAACATTCGTTTATCATGTTTTGCCCTACAACATCCCATGTAACTTCTCATTTGTTGGAGGTTCAGTTCACACGACGACTGATATGTTATGTTACACAGCCGTTTGCGATGGCGCGCGTCCTGTTGAGATAGCTTTAGCTGTGTAAGATTTCTTTAAGTGGCTTCCATCCTGATGTTGACAAACTGATATAGTTGCACTTGGCTACTTTTTCGCTTGTACGGTTGAATGTATATGTAGCTTTTTATTGTATTTTACTGCACAATGTGTTCAGTTCTCGCGCCTCTTTGTTTCTGTGCTCTTGGTGTATGTTGAATAAGGACAGTGTTGAAATCGTGTTTAAGGAGCCAAGAAAGCAGTTGGCTAAAATCTATGGGCTACTGATCTGTAATGGTTTAGCAATTTTATGTTTCTGTGCAGTCCAGTCACGGATTAATAAATTTGTTGATGGTTCATCCAAATTTCGGTTATTACGATTGTGACGTGATAGTTTTCAGATCATTTCTGATCTGGTATGTCGTGTGACAAAAAAATCACTGAAAGATGCGCTTTCTTGAATTAGGTTGCCTGCTTCCTTATGTGCTACACTTTTCTACAGCTGAGTTGTTCCACATTCGAGGTTCAGTTCATTCAATGAACCTTGCTCTAATCTCGTAAAAACGCTGTTGAAGCCCTTTTGCAGTTGGGTCCTTCAGTATTTACTCTAAGAAAGCCTGATAGATGTTCGTAATTCCTCAACTCACTCCAGCTCATCTGTGAAACTACTAACGAAATCCGCGAACTGCATGACCGCCTCAAGGATGTCTGCCCATCAGAACCAAATTTGGCAACTATTCTGGCCAGTCGAAAAAATACGTCCCCCTCTGGTGGCAGTTCCCCGCCTTCAGCAGGCTTGACGAGTGTGGTCGCCGGACTGATCACTGCTCAAATCGCCTCCACCGAGTCCGATCAAGTTGACCAGAAGTGTTTGCTCAACGGTCTAGATCCTGAGATCTCATCTCCAGCGCCACCTTCGCCTTCCACTCCTCCTCCCACCCCCATCAGTTGTTCACGACTTCCGACTTCGTTTTCTGACATGAAAACACAAGAACTATTTCTCAAGTTGGAAGACGCTGAAGCGGAAGAAAACGCTACCCGTTGTAGGTAAGTGCCATGCTTCCTGTTTTGTTTGGCCATTATTTCGGTCTGAAGTCACAGACATTGCTCATTACGGTGTTTGATTGATTTGCGGTGTGTAACTCAAAGACTCCGTCATTCTCCATGTTGGATGACCTGGTGTTATCAATGCTGATTATCAGTCATACATCAGCCGGTTGGTATCTTGATCACGTATATTGGTTTTTTTCTGGGTTTGAACGGTCTGCCTGTACTCAGTTTGTTCGTTACCTCGTGGCGAACAACCACAATCCGAAAGAAGCGTGCGTTTGGCTAGTGTTCTACAAAGTCGATTGCTCTGTTTCTGTCACTACGCTACCCTGCTGTCATGACCGCTGTAGGGAAATATCTTGATCTTAGTTTTGTTGAGTATATGCGTGGATTCACGTACTGTTTGTATCTTTGGGACCTATTCCTGTGAGGAGAAAAGCAACCATGGTAAGCTTTTTGGTGATAGGTTCTCTGACTTAAATCGACAGGTGGATAGCTCCATGTTCTGTTTTCTTGTGCTCCATTTGGATCACATGGGTTGAATACTGTCAGAATGCGGCAATTCAAACACCTTTCGGCTGTTATAGTAATCGGTGAACATTGTGCATGTTGTCCACCCCGACTTTAATTTGTTCACATCAGTGATTAAGATAGAGATTTGTCACTTCTGAAGCGCCGAGGACGCGTACGCTTTACATGCAGTAGCATGACTCATCAATCAACAAAAGAGTACCAGTCTGAGGTATACTTTGGAAAGCCCGGGGGGTTGATGGTATTCTCTATAGGTAAGCGGAAATACTGTGATTCGGGAGCACATAAATTGGTTTATTCAACCATTGTCGATAGCAGTATTAGTGGCTGTCCCTGTTGGCTAACTGCCAGAAGAGAAGTAAAATTTGGTGAGCTGAACCTCCATGTCCACACTCAGTCGTTTGGTATCAGAGGCCTTTTCTTTTAGGCAAACAACCGAGTTGTTGCGATATCTGTTACACTGCCTTCTTGCTGTCTGTACTGTCCGGCTTCCACAATTTCTTTTACATCACGGACAACCCTTTAAAAGGCGATAGTGCTCACGCCACCAAACGCGATCAGCTGCCATCTATGTTAGTCTTTTCAGCTGGTCAAGGGGCTCTCAACGGGTAATATAGCGAGGCCTACCGCTTTTAATTTGCGAGTGATTGCTCTCGTTTCTCCTTACCATGACATTCATTGATCACTGACAAAGTGTGGTAAGCAGTTTTGATAATAGTAACTCATGGCTTAACTATCAGTAGCTGTGCGTCTTCAAATTTTGCGTGAATAAGGTTTTCCGGTCCTCGCTATGGATGCTCAGCTTTCTGCCAGTTACCATTTTATGTTCCCTGTATGCAGTTGATTGCAAATGTGGGTTCTCAAACATCTAGTCATCCCCAGCGTTTGCGATTACTTTCCACAGGTGTAAGATAGAATGGTTCTAATTAAACTGTTACACTTCTAATTCTTGAGCCCCATAGAAACACCTTTCTGGCGTCAAACGCATCCGAAGTTGCTGTGCCCGTGGAAGTGCGAACTCTAATTGTACGGCTTACATTTTCCTCATGACATATAGCTTCTCAACTGTGCGTATTTGTCAGTGACCATCATAAATTCATGGGTCTTTCTGAGGCCAACGCCACACTTCTGGATTATCGCTTTACACTTCGCAGTTGGAAGACGTGTCTGTGCCTCCTAGAAATTATCATGTGTCTGTTCGCCGGCATAGTCCAGGTCAGTAACTTCTCTGCTGCATAGGACGTCCGTGCCTGGATTTCGTAAGTGCTGCAAAATGTTCTCTGTTGTTTCGTGTATGACAAACTTACGGAAAGGTTGGAAAAGTAGGCGATTTTGATGAACATCACTTTTGATTCGTACTCTGTTTGTCTGCTTTGTATAGACTAATCTGAGCTGGTTTAATTGATTAAGTTTTTGAAGATGTGTTTACCTGTTTGTCTAGTGTACTTTTGCCACCATACGACTCTATTGAATTGAACGCACTCCTGTTACCGAAAAGTGTGATGATCATGTGCCAACGGCTAGTGCAACGTTTGCAAGATTTAGCGAATTTTAGTAATCTGCTCTTCACATCCTCGATCGAAATAAATTAACAGAACTTAATAAGGCAGTAACACCCAACTGATGGCGCGAAAGAGTATTGAGTTGTTGAACTTGTTCTGAAGGTCGGTTAAATTTTTTTGAGGTTGTTCGAACGTTTGACGGAATACATCGCACTCTGTAACCAACTCTTCAAACCGCTGTCACCGGACGCCCTGTCGGTGACCACCCATCCGGCCGTACCTGCTCAACAGACTGAAACGCGCGGGCCCTTACCGCCTTGTAAGTAGATCAATCGTCGAAGTGTTCCTGTCAAGCCACTACAGATGAACCCACGATTGCAATCACACTACTGATGTATTCTTCCTTGAGTGGAAGTGTTAGGGATATCAGCCATTTGATGTGTGCAATTCCGTTTCCTGATGATGCCCTTGATAAGAATGCCATAACTGCGGCCTTTTTCTACGGTTAGTCTGCTCAAGTCCACTTATCCGAGCTATTCTCACACAGTGGTTGTTCGATCTACCGCATGTTAGATTGAGCGAAGGTTTAACTTCCACTAATCGTGTTCGTCTCCCGGGTTGGGGTCCTCGCGACTCACAGAGTCGTTGGTTGGAGACTCTAGGTGAGATGGCGGCTAATCGAGCTCAGTGGCGTGAGTGTTGTCGTTGGTTGGCCGAGTTGTCTGTGAAGTGAGTGCATTTGATGACGCGTGGCAGTGAAAGCCGTGATGAAGCTGTCTTGCTTACTTACTCTCTTACTTACTCTCACTTGCAGCTCGGTTGTGTTGTTTGCAAGGTGTAGGCACCTTGATGTTGAATGTTTGAATATGGACGTAGTCATTTTCAGTAGTTAGGTCCCTTCCCGTCCCCTTCTTTTTCCTTCTCTCTTTCTATATGGGGTTGCTTTTTCTTCATGGTTGTGTGGCAGCTAAGCATTAGTGTTAACCACTGATGTATTGCTGTCTATGATGATAATGGTGAATCGAACTCGTTCGGGTTGTCATCTACGCTCACTAGCCTGTAAAACGCACAGTTGCTCAACGGATTTCCCATTTGGTTTGTTCTGACTTCGCGTGTTACACGAATCTCGATTCCAAGCTCTGACTTCTTTTTCCCAGTTGGCAGAACTCCGACGCTAACACGACACAACAGGCTTTTTTAAATCAATCGATCCAGCCTGTCGTTAATCAAGCAGTGGTATTTATATTGGGGTTTATTTTGACACTATTTTGCACCCAGTCGGTTTATTTCAATCAGTATGCCTTTGTTGATATGGTGTCGTTGCTATCCCAGACCCATATATGAGACCCCTTCTACATGCTCCGCGTTTTAGGGCCTCCGATATAGAAGATTCAAAGTCATTGCCACCTGGAACGTTTGCAGGTAGATCTGATGGACATGAGGAGGGTCCCAATTCTGTCGAGCCGACAATCACCACCTTACCGGAGGGCAATGCTGTTATAGTTAAACCGGAAGACGAGCCAGTTTTTGATGCAGTCAAACAGGATAGCAAGACCTCTCAAAAGCCACAAACTAAGCGTGGTTGGAATGTCACATCTGTTACGGATAACAACCAGCTAACCAACCATACGTCTGCTGAGGTCCGGCGAAGCGGTCGTCAGCGGAAGCCTGTAGAGTTCCTAACCATGGAACCGCTACAACCAAAACGTGTCCGACTGAAACCTAAGACGTGTATCAAAGAGAAGAGTAATTCGGAGGTGAAATCTCAGCCGGTAAAGAAGCGGCGTTCTAAACAGAAATCCACTTCCGAAAGTGTTCTGGTCGTCACCAAAGACAAGTTAAAGAGAAAGAAGAGGAAAAAACATCGCAAACATGGACAACGATCTAACCCTTGGTTAAATCAAACCTCGTCTAGTGAAACTGACGATGAAGATGACACATTCGAACGAGCATTGTTAGAACACCACGGGGTGGACGTTACGGACTCCGACACGCCATGCTCTAAAGGCAAAGTTGACCACAATATGGATTGGTTCGATAAACCTGAAAGTGATTTCAACCCGGACGATCTGAGTGCCAACAGCGATACAGACAGTCTCACTCAAGGGCGCAATTTAGCTCGACAAAAACGTTTACAACGAAGGCTTAGCAATTCCGCCACAGTTCCTATCTCAGTAGTAGAAGGGGAAGATGAGAAAGATGAGCCGTGTCAGATTTGTCAAAAATCTTGCATGCCTGAATGGTTGCTACTCTGTGACCGATGTGATTTGGGACACCACGCCATGTGTCTTTGTCCTTCACTCTTCGTGATCCCTGAAGGAGATTGGTTTTGTCCGCGTTGTCAACACGCAACTTTGTTAACTGCACTACTCGAGTGTGCTGATGCGGTAGATGCGGAACGAAAAAAGCAAACCATATGGAAACGAATGCAAGAAAGGTTGAACTATGTGAATATTAGTATGACAAATATTTTGGCTGATGATGAGGAAGATGAGGGTATTGATAAAACGGTCGGTGGACGACGCCGGCGGTATGATCACAATGCGGTCTATTTTGGAGCTCAGTCAGAGGACAGTCAAATGTCTTCACAACCTGTAAATAGCCACAGTTCGGGCGTTGATAGTGTCAGTGATGAGGAGGTTGGCAAACGGAGTGGCCGTTCGATTAGACGCCCGTTGCGAAGTCGTCCAGCAAAAAGCTTTACATTCACACATGGGAATTCGCGACTAAATGGCCGAGCAAAACGCATGCGCCTGGATTCTACCTCTGATGATGACAAGGTGGGTTCCATTTCAGAAGACTCCTCTGTTCACGCACCTCGTACTACACGGAGAAAGGAAGCACATTACAACATGAATGATGCTTTTAAACAACTGGACGAAGCACTTGAAGCTGATGAGAAATATCAAGAAAAGAAGCGACTCCGTAAAACCCGTAAATTAAACGTATCTGATGAGGAGGGTGGATCACAAGATGATGCAACCCTATCACCCGGTCGATCTCGTGGTAAAGATTTATCTAATATTCTCGGTCCTAACTGGAAGGAATTCGAGTCCACAAAAGCCAGGTCCAAGCGTCGTCGCCGCGTCGGTCAATTGTCCAGTTCCTCAGGAGAATCAGACACGGAAACCCGGGACGCAAGTCATCACAATAGCGATGACAATGATGCCGATTTCCAACCGTCTACTTCACTTGAGGCATCCAAAAGCACAGAGGAGGAAGAAGAGGGAGTGTCAAGTGATTCAATGAGCAGCGAGAATAGTTGGTTGTGTTCATCTCGCCGCCGCAATCTCGGTCCAAAACATGGCACACGAAAACGCAACAGTTGTCGTAGCTCGAACTTCCCTCGCAGGCGTGGCCGACCTGTCCCACGATTTGAAGAAAGTGAAACTGGCGAGCCTGATAGCGATGACTCCACAGTTAGCAGGAACAACGGACGCACTCGGCCACGAAGGTGAGCGTTTTTATGGTTTGCGTTTTCATTTTGATTCTCCTTGACTGATTGACTTGTGTTTTTACATGTTACCAGGCGAATGTGCGTTAACAACCAGAGGACGAAAGTATTTACCAGTGGGCTAAGAAGTGGGAACGTAAGTCCCACGGTGTTCTAAGGAATTCACTAATTGTGTTGCATGCCCACATAATGTATGATAGACCGGTGCTGACGGTGGACCGTTTTTAAGACAACAGATCGAGCAAAGGGTATCAAAGAATCGTCTAAGTAAATATTTCTCCAGCGGCGTCGGATGCACGCGTCAGTCAAAGAATGTCTGGCAATCCAAACCTGTGGGAAACCGATGCCAAATCACTTGAATTGGAGGATTCGGTGGATAAACTCGGGTGCCAAAACTCATACTCGCCTCAATTTGTTAGACTGAATAGCAAAATCGGTTTGCTGCGGTGTATACGTTGATGCAACGAACCAGACGAAAAAATACGTACTTAGATGATTCTTCCATACCTATTGCTCGATCGGCTGCTATGTAAAAGGTCGGCTGTCAACATTGATCTATCGCACATTTTGTGGGCGCTCAACGTAAGTAGTGAAGTCTTTAGCTCACCGGGTGAATAGCTTTACCTTCAGGTTATCTGACAGCATGCTGGGACACATGAAACACTCTGTTTGCTGCTTAAAACATACAGAAGCCTCTGTCGTGTAAAACTTGTTGGTGCTTATCCACTAATTCCCGGAGGTGCCTTGCTTGTCCTGTTTGTTCACAATTATGTCGATGTTTTTAACGCTGATGGTCATGCAGATGGTTATAGTGGTATTTGAGTAATGTTTCTAACCCAGTAGTTTTCATGATTGCTTGTTTGTACGGTGCTCTCTGACGACGTATATTGCGCGCTTGTTTGAGAACAGTTCTTAGGGATCGTTCTGCTGGAATTGCCTGGTCAGCTGGTATGAACGCACGTGAGTGTTATATGTTTTTCTACCTTGAAGACATTCTCACCTTTTTGTCGAACAATTTTGGTTCTCTGTATACTCGTTTCAGGTGTGCCCGCAACGTAATTAGTTACCGTGAGTCGGATGACGATGATCAAGAGGATAATAAATGGTGTGCATCCACCGCTAATCGTCCAACAACACATGTGCGACGTAGCTTTCTTGAAGATGAGGAGGAACATGGGGAACTGAAACACTCTCGAACTGAGTCGAATCTTCATATGAGAAGTGATGAGAGTGATGGCAAACCACCCGTGGTACGGTCTGTAAAAGTTAAACGGAGACGCCGTATGCTTTCTTCAGATAGCGACTATCGGCCGGAGGCTGACGACGAGGTTGATCGTATGGAGAGGGAGACAGTCGAGTCAAAGGCGAAGTTGACCAGACGTAACGGACTGTCCTCGGAAGACGTTTCCAATGCATCGTCCACTGAAGATGATGATACAACACGGTTGAAAATAATCGAACCAACTCCTGAGAATTCTCCGACCAACCAAGCATGTTCGGTCGTCGATTCAGTTCTGTACTCCCCTCGTTTGCTTTCCACCAAAACGGCCGATCGGTTTCTCGACCCAGTGAAGTCGACTGTTTCCTTTCCTACTATTGGCGCACCACAGCAAGAGGATGACGAGGAGGAGGCTGTCGAAGATGAGGCGGATGATTTATTGCCTGTTCGTCCCTTGGTGTGTGCAGATGCTACTCTGAACGTGAGCACCGGACCTCTTCATTCTCCGGCGGATCTTTTTGAATGAACATGTGTATGTACGATTACCATTTTTCGAAACGTATCTCATTGTTGTCGCCTCTGTGCTTCTGTACATAATGTCTAAACAATGTTTTCTGTGTTCATTTACTGAATTGTACGTGGGTCTGTTTTTTGTTCAGTTATCAATTGCATTTGTCTCCTCACTCCAGCAGTCTACTTTCGCTTATCGCGAGCGTTATTTTGTCATCAGTGAAAGGGAGGAATTGTTTGAGATTCGTTTTCTGTCGTACGATATGGTAAACCACTACATTGTCGATCGAGCACATTGGGCTACGAGCCCTTGACAGTATAGGACCCGAAATCAGTGTGTCCATCGACAAATTTTCTCAATCTTACCTGATGAGCAGCTTATGGCCTTTACGCTTGTTGGTGCCACACATCGGGATTGAAAATCCTTTTTAAAATGCGCTAATCAGAGCCAAAATGTTTTCAGTTGGTTCACATTACCCGTCTGTGATTCCTATGTTTTTGGAACCCAACTAGGTTGCTGAGAAGTGGTTGAGGACTTGGCATACACGTGTTGACTGCTTACTTTTATGTGGGATATGTCCTTCTTGCATTCCTTCCGTTGCCTGTTCAGATCCTTATCAATTTAGTGGGACTGTTATTGACTGACGAAGAAAATGTTTCACGTATGTAAGTCATGATTAGTTGGTAGCATTTTACAGTTTTAATTCGTGTTAAGTACAGGGTATGCCTTACTATTGATAATCGTAAAGACCATATCACACTTTTGGTTAAGTGATCAAAAGAGTTCTCACTGTTGGTTTGAATTGGACTCTCCTCGTGGATTGGATGAACGCCTTGCCTATAATGCCTAATTTCCACAAGCCACAACTGTGAAGGTTGAAATTTGACGCTGTACTCACATCTTTCAACACTCTTATTTGAACAAATACGTTGACCGTTTTTTGTTCTGATTTGAGCTTATCAGGTCAGCTAACCCGACTGGTAGGTGGTTGTCGTCGGTGCTTGGGGGGGTCATAAAGTGATCCATTTATCCGACCCTGTGCAAATGATGACCAGATCCGAGAGTTCGGTGAGCAGGGACGGTGCGAAGACTGATAATCAGGCTTTCTCACCTTACTTCATGAGAAATTGTCTGCGCAGTTGGTACCGTTAATTTTAAACGTCCTGAAACAATTCACTTATAAGCAGAAATGTCAACGCACCTGTTCGAAGTTAATTGTTTATCACTATGACAAAAAATCCGCAGGAGTGGGGACAGCCGGATGTGTCACAAAACACTTTTGATGTTTCATACGTGACCATTGGTGTCAAGTTACTAGAAATAATCATCGGAATGCGGTGGTTGCTTCCAGAAGATTGCTACGGTGGCCCCACCAACTCCTGGAAATGTTCTGGGCTGCGGATCTTTCCGAATGAACTACACTGGTGTTTTGCATTTGGGTTGTTATTCCATCGATGTTTCTTTTTCTGCCTGACTTTTAATGACATTAGCCTTCATAGCCTTAGGTGAGCATTCCTTTCATCTGATATATATGGCAAATCGAGATTTTGGATTCCACGGTGACTACGTTGGTCGCCTTTTCACGGCGAGTTAATTCTGGCAACCAGTTTATGTTTTTCTTCGTCGTGATAAGTGGTATACTGCGGTTGACCCATGTAGAATCATTTGGTTCGTGTATTATTTCCTCTGTACCGACTTCCCATCTGATGACCAATGATTTACTTCTAGTTGGCTTTAATTTGCATATAGTCTACCAGTGCTAAATGTTTAATCCATCGAGGAGTCTGCTAGAGATGGCTTACGGGCTAGGTGCCCTTTGATAACTTTAGAGGAAAATCTCTGGAATTCTCACCGCTCGTGCTCTTTCAGTTGCATTTGTCACCGTACGTTTGGAACTATCAACGAAATGCCCTTCTTTGACGGATTGACTGAGGGTTGTATGCTGATGTTTGAGTGTACTGAGCACCATTGATGCCACAGGATTCAATGAAGTTCACCGACGCCAACTGCATGTAGTTGCTAGAGGCGATGAGTTCTCTAACGTCATTGCTGACCAAAGTCGTGGCGCAACACGTTGACAGTAGCAACTACAGACAGTGTTAGGAGCTGTCACTCGTTCGCGATGCCCGCCAAACCCAGGAGCGTTCGCTCTGGTGGTTCATCTTAGGCATTGTGGCACGGCTACGGTAGTAGTTCTTTTCCCATCTTTACCGTGGATGCTTAGATATGAGCGAGCTCCACCCTGTCGGCCGTCAGCGTTGGACTGTTGTGCGTAGCTGTAGTTTATAGCCAAAGGTCACTCTTCCCAGTTGATCGTCGTCTGTAGCCAATACTTCTGCGTCAGTTTCTGTCCGTGTTGTGCGGTCTGTGGAGTTCTTCCGATCGGAAGTTTCAAATATGCCAATTGCAATAATGAGAATAGGGATGTGTAGGCGAACATGTTTTCGATAACTGTTCTTCAGACAGGTACAATTGCATAGGGAGTTTGCAGAGTTAGGTCGAGATATCGATCAGAATTATCACAAACCAGGTCAGTTGGCGGTGGCTCGACTGGTCCATTACGTCACTCTCGTTCATTGATTTGACTGTACAGGTTGTCCACCGATCCGATAGATTTGTGATCATGGTGGAGGCAGCACCTGGACAAATCACTTTTGATATGATGTTGGGTCAAGCAGCCTGATTTGCATAGCCTCGACAGTACAGTATTCTCATTCGGGCGACCTTTGATGGGTTACCTGGCCCGCGACAGACCACTTGGAAGGCTTGATTAGTGCTCACTTTCAACCATATGACATGAGTGTGGATAGCACTGCTAACCGGCCCTGTTTCTCCGTGCCCTGACCACCATGAATGGTGGTCGCGTATTCGTTTCGAGAGCGGTCTTGACGTTAGACCATTACAACCTGTTCCACAGGATCAAGTGAAAAGTAGATAGACATAGAGGAGGTCCGAACTGACAGTCTATCTGTTGTAAAACCGGAGACCTGGGAATGTAAAGTGGTTACAGATTTCGACTGTGGTATAAGTCCTACTGACTACTGCCCGATTGAGTCTGTCAGCCATTCTGCGTCACTCGAATAAACACTGGTTTCTTTTTTACCTCATGCACTTTATGTTTAGGTGATTCTCTGATCATGTTTCTGTTGATATATCGTTCCGGGTAGCCGTTGCCATGGTGTACGTTCACTGTGGATTCGAGCCCACCGTCTAACGTATCCGGTGAACACATTCTACATGCTTTGTCAATCGGGCAAAGCACTAGATTTCTCTTTTGTTTTAGGGGTACAACACTGTGAAGATTTGTATGCTGACCCGTCCAATTGTTCTTTCAGTGAACTGTGCGTTGTGCAGTGTCGTCTATTCGTCTGCGTAAATGAACATCTAGGAAGGATATTTGGTTTTCTGTCTCTTCCTCAAGTGTAAACTCAAGTGGCCGGTGGGCACGATTGAACCCTTCGAGTACTATGCACATGTTATTATCCAACCTAATGATGATAAAAATATCCACGTATCGATGGACCGACTGAGTTGGCCGATGGTGGATTGAAGCATGATAGGTTCGAAATTCTTCATGAATCAATCGGCCGAGCGTGGACCCTATTGCTTTACCATCCGTCTGTTGATACAGCACACCGAATGTGCATCGCAACAGAACCAGTGTTGGGCAACAACAGGCGGGCGTCGCAACATCTCTGACGAACTTGGACTACTCGGCTGAGAAAATGTACCTCATCAAGTCCACATACCCTCGTAAATCCCAAGCTACTGCGCTGTACTTGTCACGACGTCATATAAGGGCATTAAAAATGTGGATGGCTGGACCCCATTCGAAAGGCACATGAACCGACCTTTTATTGGTTATCGGCCTTGATGGACAGCTGACTCCACGCTTTGCCCCACTCTCTTGTGGGTTAGTTTCCTTTCGGATCAAAAACTGTTAATGATGGCTCCTCTAGTCACCTCCCTTCATCCGCCCGTGCATTCAAGAAATATCCTACTGCACAACTATGAATATGTAGAAATATGACAATTCTTGTTTGCCATAGCTCTGTCCAAGGTGTCGGTGGCCAGCTTTGATCTCAAGTCACATTCTGCTGTTAAAGTTTCTCACTTTTTGTTAATTTCTTTATTTGATGACCCAGCAACCTCATATTAGGAAGCACAAAGGAGAATCATCCCAATTTTTGTTGGCAGTAGAAATTTTAGCTGCAACCATAGTGTCAAACACCAGAATGACACTTTCGCCTGACCGACAGATCCATACTTAGTCACCGGACACCGTTCAAGTTCGCCATCCTCAGTGGTCGAACATATGCATATGAGTCAACAGACAGCTCCTGCATGTATATTTGAGACTTTCGTTACCGATGTATGTTGTACCATTGAAACAGGTTTAAGCTTCTATCTCAGTGCTATACCTTCCAATTCCGTCGGTCGTTCCACTACGCCTGACCAACCTTGCCATCTTGACATGGTGGTCAGGCTTGTGAATTGCATCGATCTGAAGAGCTATGCTGGCTAGGAATTCGGTCCTCCCAGTTGCAACCGTACCGGATAGATCAGTATATTTTGCTAGTGTTCTAGGACCCCGTTTGATTTCGGAGACCCTAGTTAGATGGCTGCGCAGGGGATGGTTGACGCAGTTTTAGGGACGGACGTGTAGAAGTTTGCAATGGGTAACGCCGAACAGTAAGTTATCTGCGGTGCAATGATTAAACGCGTTTGGTACAAACGAATTTCCTTCACCTGTTGCAAACCATGTTAACTCCTCACATCTATATGCTCATAACCGACAAAATTGTCTCAGTTGTCTTCCGAATGATGGACGGTTGGCAGATGTAAAGAAAGCTCCAAAGAGGGTAAACGAAGCGGGAAGAGTAAATACTGCTAGGTAGCACGCCTACGCATTAAAGTGGAATGCGGATATATCCTACAAAATAAGTGGAGTAGCACATATCTGGCGGCCTGTGAAGCTGCGTTGTGGAGTTGGTCAATCAATTGTAGCTCCGGTTTTCCTTCTCGTGCACGTCACTGGGGTACAGTTTGAGACGTCTTTACTAAATCAGCTGTGGTCGCAGAGTCAGGTCATCCGTTCCAAAATGTGCAGATCCCAATACAGTAGGATTTGGGGCTACCCAGTGTTTTTCTCAACTGAATTTCAGGTGTAAGCGAATTGCGTCGCAGTCGTTTGATGCTGATTGATCGGAGTATTCGAGCTAGTGACCAGGCGCAAACAATTTTGCAAGTTGGGATTAATTATCTCAAATCCCGGTGGTTAGCCGAGAGCTGTCTCAATGCCCCCAGCCTTGAGCCTGTGGGCTTTCGAGTAGTTCGTCTGTAGCCGCTCTGAATAAAAACCAGGTTACTTTTTAAATACGGGCGATGGAGTTGTACAACATAGATAGTGCTTCTGGATGATAAAGTCTAGAAGACTTGGTTTCATCTGAGCTTTCTTTACTATAGCTGCACTTTTTATACAGACTCAGTTCATCTGTTACGATCGTTCCTAGGTCGCTTTCATACGCCAAAGCCTCAGGTTTATGACCACCTAGATAACAGTCCGTATAACTTTGGAGACGGGTGTGCACGGTTTTGCATTTGGATGAATTGAACTTTTAGTGGTTTGTTGATCAGTGTGTTGGTGGTTTTAAGTCGTTTTGAAGTTCAACTACAACTAACATCCTGAATAGCCCACAAGATTTCCATGTCATCAGCGTGGAGCGGCGCTGGTGATTTGGCAGTCTGGCAAGTCAAGGACGAAAAGAAGGGGACCCTTGTAGAACGCAGCTGTTCCATGGGGGGCAATCTAATAACCGGTCGTTCGTTCTCAGATTATCTGTGCCACGTCATATTGTGGTGGATTGTCAGGTCGGAGGTGCGAGTTTTCGAACGTTCGGCCGAATACCTCAACGCGGGTGGAGGTACGTTCGAAAACCTGTCNGATTGTGCTTTATTGGACGCCTTCTCGCTACAATATGATAAGCGATTTCTCTGAAGAGCTGTCCCACAAGAGCACTGTCTCTCAGCTCCCATACCATGACAAGTCGGTGGACTCTACCGAAGACTTCGGCCAAGTCTGGGTGGGTTACAGGTGTCGGCAATCCTTTGTCAGCGACTTCGGTTCACTAATCACGAACGGTTAGTAATTTCGAAATTCACGAAATCCATGCTTTGTCTTAATCACAGTCTAAGCTGAGCCACTTTTGCCCTTAGGGAACCACCTTGGAGATCAATAAAAGCAAACTGTCAGCCTGCTACTTGTGTTGCGGTTTCTGCGCCTACATTCGAAGACGAGAAGTTGCAGTCTTCTTGTTTCTTGTCAGGTTGTTCCAGCTGCATCAAAAGTCAGTTAGACCTTCTTCGTTCTCTCAACAGTCGGTATGTCGGCATTGAAGATGTTTACAAATCTGGCGTGCATTCTGTTGTGATCGGAGTATCACACCATTCGGAAAACTGACTTCCGTGAACCGGATGCTGGTGTTTCTTAATTTAAACCGAGTATACTGAGCCGTTGCACCCGAACTCCGCTGGTATTTGTACTTGACCTTCAAACCAGACTCGAACACAGTGATTTGACCAGGTAAGTTTGCGGTTGACTGTCCCCTGGCAGCTTTCTGTGCAGTTGTCAGGCAGTCTATCAGTTTCCGAAATCTTGCTATCTGATGAATATTCTTTCGTTGGTCTTCCCACTACCTTGATCTACTGGCAGGCGTCGTACACGCATCAGCCAAAAAGGTGATTTTTTACTGTGTCCTGTGACGAAGACAGAGTGGGCCGAAATCCAACCTCATCCAAAGCGAAGCACGTTATAGAAACAGGTCACGCTGTTGATCTCACCAACTCGTTTGAAGTGTTATTGCGCACTCGGAATCTTAAGTTGCTTGCCTTCTCCATAACGATCTTAATCGGTACTCGCCGTTCGGCTGTGTATGTGCATAAACTGTCGACTTGCAGTTTATCTGCCTTGGAACTGATGACAGTTCTTGTCTCATGTAAACCAAGTTGTTGACCTTCTATTGTTGTTGCTAACCCCAAGTCCTACGTACCCTAATGTTTTACGTTCGTGACTGAAGCGAGTAAACGAAATGTTAGCATCTCGCCATGTTTCCTTTCGTTACTGATGAATTTGATCAAGGGGACTCCGTGATTTAAATTATATTTAATACTATATTGAACTGAGTTCAAATCAGTTGAATGTGAAACCTCATTTTTCATCAAGCAGACTTAGTTTGTAACAAAACTGAATCTTATAGGTGTTTAGGAAGATATAACGACGGATGTGAAGTGTTTGCAACCAGTTGTTTTCTTTGTGGTTCACCTACCGTTCACTAAAATACAGTGAAGGTATCTTCAGGGCTCAGAGATTGTTTCATCAAAGCTGGAATCACACTTCTTAGTTCTGCATGCCTTGGATTATCAGCGCAAATATAATATCCCTCCTAAATGACAAACCCAACCACCGACCGCTGGATTCATTAAGATAAATTCCCGAATCAGCTGTCTGAACCTATTCAACGCTTGAGAAAGGTCAGTTCAGATGGAGCAACCTCAACTGGAAAATCCCCATCTCAATTACGTCACACACACAGGTGAGAAATGTTTGGTCCAGCAACCGACGTAATTGTTACATTTCACTGGGAATTATTCGGTTGGGAGTAACGGAACTTGAGTCCCGGGTACTGCTGACGTGTCTAGAGTGTGAGTGAGCACACCGGTGGCTAGATCAATTGCCATGTTTTTCTTGTAAAGACATCTGGGCCGAGGGGTACGTTCACGCACCTCAAGGCTAGTGGGGGCGGCACGGTGACCTAGATTTCGGATGGAGTCTACCGTAGCTTTCGTTTACGCCAAAGCTAGCCTTAGCCCCGGGCCTATGATCCCGGCAGCAAAATCCAGGTCGCACTTACGTGGCTCAGGCCCGTGTGTGACACGTTCGCATATTTGAATTTATCCCATTCCTGCTGTATACAAACATGGCGCGCAGGCCGAGTCGGATGGGCGGACGGGCACAACACACCGCTGAAACCACAGCCACATTGGTTGGCTGTGCGTAGTGGGGGCAGGGTGCGCATTTCCAGTCCAGACCCCGGTGTTGTCACCGTGGTCCCGTGACTGACAAAACCTGGTTACCCACACCCGTTTCAGCGCTTGAGAGGCAATGCTGGGCTGGGGACCAGCAGAGTGTATCTCCTTAATGGATTGTGCCATCACGATGGTTTTTCCACCAAACGGTGAACAGTAAAATAAACAGATTTACAAATCATCGAGTGATTGATGGAAAACTAACTGTGTAGACTGTACATGTAGATGACTGTGACGGTTTGGAATCGATATTTCCGTTTCATCGAAGATATGGGACTTGGTGTGTCTGCTTCGTTCTGTCTCTGGTTAAATGTTCTGATTTTCAGTTGTGTTGGATCACAATTTTCTCAGTTCAGCTTGTCGGGCCACCTCTGCATGTGGCTTGATATGGGAGAATTATCATGTGGGATTCAGGTCACACTGTTGTAATGCAAATAAGCGAACGACTTGCCAATAATCTGATAACTGAACAACGTACTGAGCTGGCTTTTGTTTCTGCGGCCTGTGAAGGAAACGATTGGGGGGCATGTGGGTAAGGGATCGGTTACCTGTGAATCTTTTCGAAGGCCGATGGAAAGGTTTACGGCAACGGAAAGTCTCTATGATCTGCGAAGAAGTGGTCGACCGCGCACGTCTACATATTATTGTCTTCTCAGTGATGCTCTGCGACGTGTGAGAAAATGGCCCCAAGAATAGCGTCCGTCAGCTCGCTCAAGAGAGCAACACTTCGAAGTTCACCCTACACAGGATACTCAACAGACAAGTGTCAGTCATGCCGGTAGGCCTAACGTGGGAACGATTTCTATTGGGAATGCAGTACTTTCATGGACATGATATAACAGTATTCATCACGTTCCTGTACTCTGAATACTTCGGATTCCCTTTATATATATGTATTTAAATTAATCAAAAAGGGTAGACACTGAGTGGTGAACGATTTATTGTGACGTTTCAAATCCACACTAGGATCCGTTATTAAACATATATATATATATACTGGCGAAGTGAATTAGTCCAAAGGCCTTGTCTATTCACGGGTTGCCAGCCATCGGGTCGGAACCAATAGATCTATTGCAGTCATCCCTATAGCTTAGGTTTGTAATTAACTAATCCCTAGTGATGATTTTGTACATGTGTGTATCAAATATTAAAGAAGACAGTTACAATTTTTTGACTGCCCGCCTCAGACATTACGAGCGCGAACGATGCAATTAGGGAATTTAATTCTTCTAACCAACGAAGAGTGTCTAATTTGGACTGGCAAGTTGACTGTCTTTGAAAAGTTTTTAAAAAAATCAGCGTTATGATGTTGATTACCTCCTCAAAATTACAATGTAAAGACTTCAATACGACAACTATTGACGCACTCCGTTTGTTGTTGCGGCGTGCCAAACATCACTATCAGTTCTCGTTTTACAATTAACGTTTTCCCTGTCGCGGTAGAATGAAATCGATCATTTACTAATTACTTATGAATATTTTTTCTTAAAACGTGAGGTATACAAATTGCGTGCTGCTTTGGTTTGTCACTTGATGCGATTATTAGCTAAGGCCTAAGAGAACAC
>QNGE01004370.1:46495-63089 GCA_008508345.1 Paragonimus westermani
ATATATATATATATACTGGCGAAGTGAATTAGTCCAAAGGCCTTGTCTATTCACGGGTTGCCAGCCATCGGGTCGGAACCAATAGATCTATTGCAGTCATCCCTATAGCTTAGGTTTGTAATTAACTAATCCCTAGTGATGATTTTGTACATGTATGTATCAAATATTAAAGAAGACAGTTACAATTTTTTGACTGCCCGCCTCAGACATTACGAGCGCGAACGATGCAATTAGGGAATTTAATTCTTCTAACCAACGAAGAGTGTCTAATTTGGACTGGCAAGTTGACTGTCTTTGAAAAGTTTTTAAAAAAATCAGCGTTATGATGTTGATTACCTCCTCAAAGTTACAATGTAAAGACTTCAGTACGACAACTATTGACGCACTCCGTTTGTTGTTGCGGCGTGCCAAACATCACTATCAGTTCTCGTTTTACAATTAACGTTTTCCCTGTCGCGGTAGAATGAAATCGATCATTTACTAATTACTTATGAATATTTTTTCTTAAAACGTGAGGTATACAAATTGCGTGCTGCTTTGGTTTGTCACTTGATGCGATTATTAGCTAAGGCCTAAGAGAACACTACCCATGACTATGCGTTCCTGACCCTGGGACGTGATGTGTCACTAGTTGGTTTTTCTTGAACTCCACGCCGAGCTGCCGTTCTGCGAGATTAACAGGAACGATACAATATAGTGTAGGGAATACATGAAAGTGCACATTTGTTGAAACTACTTAATAAGCGATACGATAACCTGCAGGAAAGAACTGAACAACGCAGATGATTACTGTCAATAATATTCCAAGCTGGATGATCGTTTGTTAGATCCTGTTAGGCTTCGGAAGCCTTGTAGGTGCTCATGCGTTTGTGCTCACCTCGGTGAAGCAAAATAATTTAACAACTAATAGCAACTTTCAACGTCCTCTGGTAATAATGATGGGGATAGGAATTTCACCTTCTTCCTGATTGATTTGTCCCATTGGTTGACTCAAAACGGAACACAAAAGCGACCGCACTGCGGACGCGGCAGGTAACTGTTGTGACAGTTAGTTTACCCAAAGATCTACCGAAGCGTTTTAATCATGCACCATAATCGCAATCCCACAATTAAAACCACAGTAATACTTCTGAGTATGAATTACTCAGACAGTGAATCTGTTGTTGAAGGTCAACCTGTAGGCAAACGTACAAAGCGGTAGGTCAAACATCCAGGTGGAATGTTCGCTCCAGTTTCCACGGCTATTCGTTTCAGTACTATCTACACGTTAGTGACCAAAAATGAATACTAGCTCACGGTTCGATAATATCCAAACCACGGAGTTCTACAAGCTGAATTTCAGTTGTGAATAGAGTTCAGTCTCCTAAAGATGGGAACTGTGCAAAACTCTGGTTAGGCAAGGATGTTACATTAGTTCGAATAGCGACTTTTTTGTTTCTTGTGGCGAACAGCGGTGTGCCAACAAAATCAATGGTAGCGTTTCTTCCCAGCTTCCTGCTTTCGCGACTGTTTCTGTCAATCATCAACGAGTACCTGGAGTTCACCACTCGTCTGGCAAAGACATCTACCAAGTTCATGACTGACTGCATTGATCGCAACGAATACTCGAAGCTATTTTGGCATGCCCTACACAGGGACCGTGTCGAAATAAGAGGCATAACACTGGAACGCTACACTCTAAATCAACTTGATAACCATCGCAGAGGAATTGTCAACATATAACGACAACATCGAGAAAATGAATGATATTCTTGCAGACCAGACCAAGTTTCGTAGAGTAGCCAACGAAAGGGAAAAAACTGAGTACGCCGAACATCAGACCACAAAGGTGTATTTGGTCACTAAAGGACGAGAAGATGATAACCCCTGCGATTTGTGAGCAACTACGACTGCAGAGTTTGACTATACCTCGTCTGTATGGGCTACCAAAAGTCCACAAACCTGGTATACCAGTTCGTCCAATACTTGATATGATGAATTCGCCTTACCACTCAACGGCGAAGTGGTTAGTAAAACTATTAGAACCCGTCCGAAAGGCGATTGCCCCGCTCAGTCTGCGTGATAAGTTTGAATTTTTTGATTGCATACAGAATGTTAACATGACCTCAGAAATCATGCTCATTGGGTGTAGTGTCTTGATTCACAAACGTACCGCTGCTAGAAACTGTCCATTTTACCTGTGACTACGTATCTGAGAGTGGAATCGATATTCGGTTACCATCGTTGAAATTGAAAGAACTTCTGCTCGGCTGCACTTTCAATATACAACTGATGTTCAACAGTGTGCTGTGGCGGCAGACAGATGGCGTAGCAATGAGATCTATTGACGCAAGAGTTACTTATCACCAAAAGATAATGACGCCAATAAAAAGCATGCATGTATAACACGTAATTAACAGTGTGACATAAAAACGAATGAGCTAGATAACCAAGTGTTTGAACTTATCAAAATCCTGCCAGTTCTGTACACATGATTGTTGCAGATCACTGCTTGAGTATGCGGAGACTTGTGGGAGAGTTTCAGAGAGTAAGGTTGATGTCAGTATAATCCTTGACTCGTAATTCCTTTGCTGTTTGAGACAGTACGAGCCTCGGAGCCAAAATCCTTTCGGTGACACTGTGTACCATTTAGTTCATGTCCTCTAGTACAGGCACGACGCTGTTGTGTCGTGTCTCAAACCTCCACTTGTTTTTACATGTCAAAGGGCCTGACGGCTTTTGGTTTGATCGTGAACATGACCAATGACAGGCCCACCAAGAGTGAGATAATTTGTGCGTGTGTGGAGGGGGAGTGGGTGAGAGAGGGTTGTACAGGCACCTGTGGTGTTGACATGATTGGGATGGTCCACCGGGCCAGGTGCATCACGAATGAACACGTCTGTTTCACGAGGTCACTTTGCGTTTCGGATTGTAGGGTGAAAAGGTCGCGGGACATCGGACCACGTTGAGGTAACACATACGAAGTGTCGATGCGGTAATTAGCGCGGACAAACGGAATGTGTCAGTTATGAATGTCCTGTCCAAAGTGACATCTACAGATCCCCGCTCGGGCCTCTCTTGGCCGATATATTCATGGGAAAGCTTGAACACACCGCGCCTCAATCCACTCTCAGCCGTTCTAGTCAATATCATCGACACTTAGACGATATAATCATCGTAGCCAAATCGGATACTAACATGTGCACATTACTCGAAACATTCAATCACGTCCACCAGTCCGCAAAGTTTACGCTTGAGGAATAGACTGGAAATGAGATATATTTCCTAGGTATTCGTTTACGTCGACGAATAAACAGAACTGTTCAACGTAGGGTTCATCGTAAGAGTACATGGACATCAGTACACAAACTTTTACAGTTTTGTACCCCTGAAGCAGAAGAGGAATCTGATGTGCTGCCTGACTGGTACAGCATACAAAATTTGTTCAGCGGGTTCGCTGGGAAACGAACTCGAATTCATAAAGAACGTACTTCATGATAACGGCTATCCGGAACGATTTATCGCCAGAAACATGATCAGAATATCACCTAAACCTGAAATGCAGGAGGTAAGAAATGAAACACGTGTTTATTCGAGTGCCGTTCAAGGGTAACAATGCCGCAGAATGGCTGACAAATAGGCTCACTCAAAGAATCAACAGGACCTATGCTACTGCTGAACTCCGTATTCAATTCTCCATATCCACCGTTCTCAGGTTTTAGAGCAAAGATAGACTGAAAGTTTAGACCTCATCTGTGTGTCTGCTCATTCACCTGTTCCTGTGGAGTGGGTTGTATTGGTCGAAATTGAAGACAGCTTTCGAAACGAATCCGAGAACACCATCCGTGGTGGCTAGGACACAGGGAATCACGATCGGCCAGCTGTGCTATTCTCGCTCATCTGGTTGGAATCGGCCACCAGGTGAAATTAACGAAGCCTTCCAAGTGGTATATCGCGTGCCAGGCAGCCCATCAAAAGCTGTCCGAATTAGAACATTTGTACTGCCGAGGCTATCAGAATCAGGCTGATTGACCCGATATTATGTCATCAAAAACGGTTTGTTCAAAGGCTGCACCTACCATGGCCACAAATTCATCGGATCAATGGCGAATTTGTGTGGTCAAACCAATGAACAAGCGTGATGTAACCGAACAATCAAGCCATCGCCAACTGACTGGGCAGTGACCCAGTTTCTCTGTAATAAGTCTGATCGATATCTCGATTTAACTCTACTAAATCATGTAATTGTAACGGCCTGAAGATGAATTATCGAAAACATATGTTCGCCTATATGTCTTTGTTCTCATTCCGTCGATCCGTTCCAAACATTTCCGAAACTCCTCACTTTCGAAGCGGGGACCTTAATCAGTTAATATGCTCCGCGGTATTCCTTGGTCTGCAACGATGTGTTCCGTCACCACTCTGAATACTGTGCTCGCGCGCTGATCAGGTATAGCGGCTGCTTCGACCCACCTCGTGAAGTGTTAAGTCATGACTAGGATGTATTGATTTTCGGAATTGGTCACTGGGAAGGGGCCCATTACATTCATCGACCATAATTCTCCTATTTCACTGACCGGGATTGGTTGTGTGGAATACCGATTGGGCTGGTGAGTGCTCTCCAGTAGCTGACTGCTGGCAAGCCCGCACATAACTTAACATCACTTTTCATTCCCAGCCAGTATGCCCTCTGTTTCAGCATTTCATAGGTTCGTTGACATTCCGTATTAGCCATCTGATGACGTCCCTTCGCAGCTGTCGCTGGTATGACCGGCACGTTTATTCTCTCCCGCAGTTGGTGCATCAAGTTTCCGGCACTAGTCAACTGCAAGTAGGACCAGTTCATTCTGAAAACTTTTAATTGTGGATTGCTCTGTTATTCTGACGGTTGTCCGCCCGAATAGAATTTGGTCAATATCCGCCCGGATCGCCGTATCTATCTTATGTGCTGTTTGTAGCTTTCCGGAATCGCTCTCCAGTTCGATACTGTTAACTCCGGTCACGTCCTTATGTACCTCACCTATGTGTTGCGTTCAGGAAAGCGAATCAGGCACACAGGTCTCCCTTCCAGCTACATGGCGAATGGTGAAGTCGTAACACCCATCGAGCCAGTTATCCTGGGGGTTCCTTCGCCGATTTAATCAACTCCAACGGTTTGTGGTCGGTCTCCAGAAAGAAACATCGGGCAAGCAACTACGGCCTCCATCTTTCCAAGGCCCACACAATCGCCAAACTCTCTTTGTCTGTCTTTGACTAGTTTCGTTCAACATCACTCGGTACCCGACTGGCGTATTCCACCACATCTCCGACTCCTATATCACTCGCATCCGTTGTGGCAACGAAGGTCTGTCCAGTCACTGGCAATTTCAGGGTCAGCTGTCCTTTGATATACAGATTGGGAATAACACAACGTTTCGAGCAAGTTGTAATACTCAACGTTTCAACCACCTCGGGTGGCCTTCCTCAGGAGTNACACTCCTGAGGAAGGCCACCCGAGGTGGTTGAAACGTTGAGTATTACAACTTGCTCGAAACGTTGTGTTATTCCCAATCTGTATATCAATAACATGTTAAACACGACGCCCAAACTATTCAACTTCATTCGTACTACATTTGGTGCGGATATCTTACAGCTGTCCTTTCTTCATCAATTGTTGGATTTCGACAAACGCTTGATTGGCTTTCTCTGTCCAATGAAATTGGCAATCTTTCGTCAGAATTTTGTATAATGGGCTCGCGAGGTCATGGAAGTTTTTGATTATACGGCTGTAGTACCCAACGCGACCGAGATACTGTCGCAGCGTCCTCTTCGAAATTGTCACCGAAATAGCCTCGATTGTAAGCAGTTTCTCGGGCAGTGGCTGGAACTCACTCTGACCGATCTTGTGACCGAGAAGTACTACCGTTTGTTTCGTCAATTGAGACTTTTGAACTATTGATCCGTAGGCCGACTTGTTCAATCTTGTACAATACGGCTGAAACGTGTACTGCATGTTCTGTCTCATTCGCGCTGTAAATCACTATATCGTCTCCACAGACAACAGTGTTGCTCAATCTGCCCAGCACTTTCAGCATAAGTCGTCTGAACGTAAAAGGGGCACCTGAGTGTCCGAACGGCATACGTTTGCAGCAGTTTTGCTTTTCTCCCACTGTGAAGGCCGTTTTATTTCGCTCCGATTGTTTGATTGGGACCTGCCAATATCCAACACTGTAAACACCCTCGCGTTCTGTAGCTTGCCGAACATCTTTGCCACTGCCGGGACTGCTACGACTTTACTGATCGTAATCTCGTTGTGCCGCCTGAAGTCGACACAGAATCGAAATTTACCGTTAAGCTTCTCCACCAACAAGACAGGATGATTGAACGGACTATCCGCCTCCTCAATGATTTCTTCCTCCAGCATGTTGGTTCAACCTCGCGAGCAAGCCGAAAACATGTTTGGCCCCGCTGACGTACATAAGTCAGCAAACGTGTGAACGGCAGACGTCCTTATGATCTTACATGCACTGTTAACCTTTATCTTAGGAAACAAACCGGGGTTAGTTCCGGATCACTACACAAACCTCTTTGAGAAAGGTGCTGTGGATGTAACACTTTGGTCCACATGTTGCAAGCTACACTTGATCTTTTCTGGTTCACGCCACACTAGACGACATTCAGCCAGCTTGTGATTGACACTACGTGTTACATACGCGTCGCCAAACAAACTGATTCATTCGTCCGCACCGTGATTGGCTGTGACAAGATTTGACAATCCAATTTTCTTACCTTTCATTGGCCACAATTTCGGGCTGTTTGGCTGTCTAACCATTTCGTTAAATCAACGAAGCTTGGTATGTTAACGTGTTCTGTGTCTCTGTTCGGGCTAGGGACCTTTTGCGTCCATCGCTGCGGTATCGTGTTGTCGACCACTAAGTTTTAATTGTTGGAGTGGAATTTTTTATCGTATTCCACTTACTTACACAGCTTTGATGTACTGCATGCATATAGTTATCATCACCTTCCAGGAACTTTTTGAAACAGACATATTTGGACAATTTGGTCTGTCACTTTTGTTGCAACAAAATGCCACTCTTTCAGTGACCTAAAAAATTAAGTTTCCGCAACAGTTTCTCGACGATGAGAGCGAACGACATTTCGATGTATTACGTGCTGACAGCAAATGCAATATTACAAATATGTTCAGCACAGTGGGTGCGTTTTGAGGTGCACTTCTGTATGTTTACACTGGGATATGTTGCTTCACGAAGTTACATCATATTCTTAATGAGACTGTGTACGATTCTACTGCTCATACTCAACAAGCTATGCCTTAGTGCTATCAAAAGTGAAATTCCTCAGACCGAATTCGGAAATGAAATGACCATGAATTGTTTAGTTTTGGATATCCACAGCGAATAAGCACAGTAGATAAATGTGCATTAACCTGGGAGAAAGCTTGCATGGTTGTTCGACACCGGAAGACAATACTGACTAGATAACCACGTTTTCACGGCAGATGAACACGGATGATAGTCACGCTGCTTTCAGATCAACTTGTGGGATCACTGAAAACCCCGGGATCAACTCAGGGTCGCTGTCATCACACAGTCCATGACGCTGGAACAGTTGGCCGATGCAGCTCGACAATTGCTAGCAGAAAGTGCTGTGACAGTCAACGAGGTGGAGGCAAACGGACCGAGTGAACTGAATGACCTTCGAAGCGCGGTGGAAAAGTTGACTGAAGAAGTGGCGGCGTTGAAAGTGAAAAAGGAGGAGAGCCGTGGCGACATTTGTTACGGATACCGAAGGCGTGGACACTGGAAAAGATCTTGCCCACTCGGCAAGAAAAGGTCATACCCTAATAAACGTTTCGTCGATTGTTTTTTGTTTGGGAATGGGGATCCGGTGATAGGGACGGTTAATAAGACAGTGGTTCAGGCTGAGTTAGAAGTCAATTGTAGCTTGGAATACTGTTTGATCGACACTGGGACCGCGATTTCGTTGATTGGGCCGAAACCAGGAAAGATTGTGCGGCCGTGTGCGATGGTAGTCCGAACGGTCGGTGGGTTTTCCCTCAAAGTTGATGGTCTGGCAGAATACGGTGTTCGAATCGATGGTCAGGTAGTCAACCAACCGTTCCTCATTGCCCCCGACGCACGTCAGACTATCTTGGGGGCGGATTTTCTTGACCGCGTTGAAGCCGTGATTGATTTGAAGCATGATAAACTGGTAACGAAGTATGGGGTGGTTCCACTGGTGGGAAAGCGCAAAACCCAGCTTGGACAAATTGAAGTGAACGTACCCAGAGCAATGCCAACTTGTGACAATCAGTTGCTGAACAAAGTGATACGCAAGTTTCAGGGATTGTTCACTACGGATCAGGACCCGTATGGCTATTGTGACTGGGTTGAACATGAAATCCCCATCGAATCAAAGCGATTTCGGCCATTCGGACCCCGAAGAATTCCAGTGCATTTGCAGCCGGAAGTTGAACGACAAGTGAAGGACATGCTGAAGGAAGAAATCATCGAGGAGGCCGATAGCCCGTTCAACTCTCCTGTCTTGTTGGTAAAGAAGCCTAACGGTAAATTTCGATTCTGTGTCGATTTCAGGCGGCTGAACGAGATAACGATCAATAAAGTGGTAGCAGTCCCGTCGGTGGCGGAGATTTTTGACAAGCTGCAGAACGCCCGGGTGTTTACAGTGTTCGACTTACGGTCCGGATATTGGCAGGTCCCAATCAAACAATCGGACCGAGATAAGACAGCATTCACAGTGGGTGAAAAGCAATACCGCTTCAAGCGGATGCCGTTCGGACTCTCAGGTGCCCCGTTCACGTTCAGACGACTGATGCTGAAGGTGTTGGACGGAGTGAGCAACACTGTTGTCTATGGAGACGATATCGTCATTTACAGCACAAATGAGACAGAACATGCAGTACACGTTTCAGCAGTGCTACAGAAGATTGAGACAGCCGGCCTCCGGATCAATAGTTCAAAGTCTCAACTGACGAAGCAAACGGTAACACTGCTCGGTCACAAGGTCGGTCAGGGGGAGGTCCAGCCACTGCCCGAGAAACTGCTGACAATCGAGGCTATTCCGGTGCCAACATCGAAGAGGACGCTGAGACAGTTTCTCGGTCGCGTCGGGTTCTACAGCCGCTTCATCAAAAACTTCCATGACCTCGCGAGTCCGTTATACGAAATTCTGAGGAAGGATTGCCAATTTCATTGGTCACAGAAAGCCAACCAAGCGTTCGTCGAGATCCAACGCTTGATGAAAGAAGGACAGCTGACTCTGAAATTGCCAGTGACTGGACAGAGCTTCATTGTCTCAACGGATGCGAGTGATGTAGGAATTGGAGCGGTACTGAAGCAGGAGGACGGTGTGGTGGAATACGCCAGTCGGGTACTGAGTCCTGCTGAACGAAACTATTCAACGACAGAGAAAGAATGTTTGGCAATCGTATGGGCCTTGGAAAAATGGAGGCCGTACTTGCTCGGCCGACAGTTCCATGTGGAGACTGACCACAAACCGCTGGAGTGGATTAAATCGGCGAAGGACCCTCGAGGAAGGCTGGCTCGTTGGGCATTACGACTACAGGAGTACGACTTCACAATTCGCCACTTGTCCGGGAAAGAGAACTGTGTGCCCGATTTGCTTTCCCGAACGCAACACTTCGATGAGGTCCACAAGGACGTGGTCGGAGTTAACAGTATTGAACTGGAGAGTGACCCCGGGAAGTTACAAGCAGTACAGAGAATGGATACGACGATCCGGACGGTGATTGACCGACTCTTGTCGGGAGGACAACCGCCAGAGGACGAGCTGAATCCGGAATTGAAAGCTTTCAGAATGCACTGGTCCGATTTGCGGCTGAATAGTGCCGGAATTTTGATGCGCCAGTTGCGAGAGGGAATAAACGTCCCGGTCATACCGGCGGAATTGAGGGCGACAATTGTGAAAGAATGTCATCAGCTGGCTCATACGGGTTGTCATCGAACTTATGAAATGCTGAAACAAAGAGCATACTGGCCGGGAATGAAGAATGACGTTAACAATCATGTGCGGGCGTGCCAGCAATGTCAGTTACTGAAGAGCACTAATCACCCCATTGAGTATCCCACACAACCAGTTCCGGTCAGTAAGATTGGAGAACTGTGGTCGGTGGATGTGATGGGCCCCTTTCCAGTAACGACGTCCGGAAATCAATACATCATAATCATGACCGAACACTTCACAAGATGGATCGAAGCAGCCGCGATACCCGATCAGCGCGCAAGCACGGTGTGCAGGGCTGTGATGGAGCACATCATAGCGGATCACGGAATACCGCGAAGCATATTGACTGATCAAGGCCGGTGCTTCGAAAGTGAGGAGTTCCAGAACTGTTTGGAGCGTTTGGGGATCAAGAAAATACGCACAACTTCATACCATCCTCAATCAAACGGATTGACGGAGAGGAACAATCGCACAATCAAGGAATGGTTGACTGCGAAAGGGGGAATCTGGGAAGAAATGTTACCGTTGATTCTGTTGGCCCACCGCTGTTCGCCGCAAGGGACAACGAAAAAGTCGCCAAATGATCTCCTAGGACAAATACACCCTTGGTGTTGGCCGGAGAGACCATGGCAACTACTACACGAGAATTTATTTGGTCTAATTAATGGGCCGGCCTATGTGCTTGTCAAGAGGACAAAAACAGAACGAGCAAGTGTTTTTTCTGTCCGATCATTATGCTAATTGCAGCATGATAAATATAAAAAGAGTAACCAGGGTGAGTATTTGTTTGTCCACGCCAAGTAAATCGACTTTTCTCTCATCACACTGCCAGTCCACGGTAACCAAAATTCGATATCAGAAATACTTCATAAAATTTGTGCTGACAACGGAGCTGCTTTCACCAACGCTGGGTTCTATCAATGACGTACGGCACGTAAAGCCGCACCACCCTGTGTCAAGTAGTCTGGGTGACCACGCAGTTCAGATTGTTAGGGCCTTCTCAAACAACACTCTGGAGCGGTGCAAACTAGGCCGGATTGATTTTCGTTTGCACACAGAACAACCCCAGCTGAGACTACATGGAAACTCCCTGCGGAATCACTGTTCGACGGCAAATTACAAACAAGTTTAAATTTACTTCTTCCCAATCCTCCTCGAGGAAAAAAATATGTGCACAATCAAAAGACAGGAGCTAAGTGCAAATGATGTAGTGGGATCCAGTTTATACTAGTCTGCCTCATGAAACAAGTGGACGTATAGTTACAGTCATTGCCGCTACGGGAAATCATTCTGGCTTGTGGCTGACTGACGCCTGCATTGTGCGTCCATATGCAGGCCATGTCTGACGTCGTACCACCGAGGCGTTTGAGTTAAGCAGAGAATGCTGATACATAGGCAGATTCAGAGCAGTCTGTTTTGGCGGAAAGAACAGCCACAGATACGCCAGCGAAGCCCCAATGGTCGCAAAGTGTGCTAAACCCAGTTGACGAGTACCAGCTTAAGACTTATCACGGTCGCTAAGAGGGGCAGGGATGCAACATATGTAGTGCTGTGCGGATTGTTTTATTTGGCCTCTCCGTTACTGAATTTGAGTGAAACTGACAATCCACTTATCTTCCATTTTATCAGCTACAAGTCCGGGCTGTTTAACTCTCTGTACATTTCATTAAATCACTGAGGCCTGGTGTGTTGACAAGTGTTCTGTGTCTCTGTGTGGGTTACAGGCCTTATACACTGCGGTATCGTGTTATCGAACACTAAGTCTCATTACTACGATTTCCAGTCGCTGCAGTTAGAGAGGCAATAATGTGGACCATTTCTAGCGAGCTCCAACTCAACTCCTTTCCCCTGTAGAGTCGAGGCGAGTGGGGAAATCGTTCAGAGGTTTCCGTGTCGAGGTCATGGGAGTTGGAGGGGCATGGGTTGCACGGAAGCTTGTTCTATCCCGCACGCAGATGAGCGAACAGACATGGAAAGTCAAATGGGGGAGCTATAAACATGTTGATGAGCACCAGACTCACATGGTGGGAGGCGCGAAACCAGAACATAAACCGAAGGCTTTTAATACACTTTCAAAATTGCTGCGATTGTCCCGATTTTATAAAACGTTTTTTATTCATTTGTTTCTGACGCTGAAATAGGGTGAGATATTAAAACGACTAGTCCTTTACAAGACTCTCAGGCAATTGCATCCTACAGTCCAAAAGCGTTGCGATGGCTGCTGAAATCGAAGGCAAACAGTTGCCTCTGTTTACCTCAATGCACTGGATCGACGCCTTCCAGAAGTAGTTGATGGCCTAGCCTCGGGTGTGGAGTAGCTTGAAGGGTTCCTCAGTCCACTCGAATTAAGTAAGCTTTAGCTGGTCAACGTTAACTGTGTCCGAATACCCTGAAATACGATGATTTAAAATCGATCCTCTGGTTGAGTTGTCTTGAATACAATTTATTGAAGTCGTCCAAGAGGACAATGTGAATTATCCACGCGAATAAACTTGTGTGCGCAGACGTGAAGGGCTTAAAGAAAAGTTACATTTTGTCTTTGTTTTCTAGTATTCAGTACACCGAGGCGGCTCACGTGTCATGTAATTTGCTCGGCGTAAGCAGCAGTTCATTGCATATTGTTTGGAGCGGACGTGAAATGATCACCGGGAAAGCGCAGCGGCTAGTCTTGAAAAAGCTCGTTTCTGTAAACACGCGGGCAAACCTCAAAAGCCATTCAGATGCCAAGCAAAACCATTGACAGGGCTTCTTTTCAGAGGATTGCATCGACAGCAGTGGGGGGCTACTTTTAGATGTCAATGGAAGCGTTCGACCATTCCGTGTGGTACCCAGTGATTTGCAGTGGTGTGTGTGTGTGGTAGCACCCAAGTGCAATTGACGTTTCGGCGAAGAAACCGCTTTTACACTTGGGGCCTCGATTTGTTGTCACTCATTGTGCAATTGCGAGATGTTACCCAACGCTAAATACTTGCGCGCATCACTGTTTCAGAACAGATGTCGAGCATATGGACAGCTTCTGGACATTGTTTAGCGGTTTATCATGGGTAAGCTATAGTAGTGTAGTGATGGCGAGCGATCGCACTATACTACTCACACCACTACCATTCAGTAGTGGAACAGGAACATGGATTTTGACATCGAAGTGATCGCGGGAAAAGTAAAAGAAGGAAAATTGGAGTGTAGAATCGCATGAAGTAGTTCTTGTTACATGAAAGAACTGAGCATAGGCGTGCGTTGCAGCCGTGACGTTCTGAAACGAGTGTCATACCCAGATGAGTGTTTTGTTTGTTGTCCTGTTGAAACGCGTAGATAGACACAGTTTGGTTTTCCGAATGGATAATCCCTGTGCCATCCGCGTTCCTCGCTCACAACAGTAGTGGGTGGCAGATCATCTACGCCATCGATATACGGATGAGCGAGTGGGACAGTAGTCAAAGGATGTCGGCCAATCGGAGCCGGAAGGTGAAAGTGAATCTTGCCTTGTTGACAAGTCAATCGGGGCTTTGCTTGATTGCGTGTGACTTTTTGCATACCGAGCCAAGCATGGCTATCGGAGAAGAGTATGATCATGGCCCGGGTGTAAGGATGAGCAGCACGTCCGATACGCGACATCGTAAAGCTGACGATACAAGTGGACATAGTAAGTGCTGCACAACATCGTTCTGGGTGCGATCTGCAGTAGTAGATCCGGGAGGCGCAAAGGTGACAGCTGAAAAGACGCACAGGAATCAGTGGCCATACGTGGTGCGTCGACTAATGCTGATAAACCAACAGATGCACGTGACAGAGTATCAGCCACAACGTTGCCTTCGCTAGAGACATGTCGTAAGTTTTCTGAGAGCTATTATGTGGAATCCATTCGGCGCACTTCACGGAGTGAGTGGTGATCGGAATGACTGTGGAAGGCGGACGTCATTAGTTGATGAACAACACAAATCATAAACTGGAGACCTTTGAGAGTGTATAGAAAGTGACGAACGGCCGAGGAGACGCTTAATAACTGGCAGTCGAAGATACCGTATTTACCTTCCACCGACAGCTAGGACTTGATGAAAGATGAAATAGATCTCCATCACCTATCAAAGAACTGGTGGACTGCAGCACCAACAGCTACGTAGGACGAATACACGGCAATTCCAAGCACGGCACTGACGTCGAGGTGATACAGAATTACTGCAACAGTCAGTGTATCTTTGATACGACTGAAGAAGACATTAGCCACCGCTGAAAACTAAACGTCGTCGTTGGTATGGTGACGGAGTAACTCGATCAACGGATGAATCAGCTATGCGTAATACAGAATAAATCGGTTGTCACAGCGGGCCGTGCCGTTAAAATGACAGAAACGATCGAGCGTTGTGGAACGTAGGGTGTTGCGAATCACATATTTCTGGTCAGTCAGCGGTCGAATGCCATGTCAATCGACGTAAGGTCCGATGGACACGGATTTGGCTGCTGGTTTACCAGAAACAATCTCGGTCGCATTAACAGTGCCAGTAAATGTTGCAAGTGGTTCGAAGGGTTGTTATAGGTGATTATCTTTGTAGAAGTTTGACATTATTACCGATATTTAGATCAACTGAGTCCAAGCCCATTGTACTGTGACTTATGAATCGTTTGGGCGGCATCTCTAATGCCAAGCAGCATGCGTGGGGATTCAAACAATCCGAATGGCATAATTAACGTTGTTTTTGCAATATCTTTGGTGGAGACTGAGGTTTGTTGGTGATTTCAAACCAGAAAGAGTTCCGAGAACATATAGGCGACTTTAATTTTGGGCATAGTGTCCTGAATGTGCAGAACGGGGTATCTGCTTTGTGCTGTGGCTTTATTAGGTACGCGGTCATCTCCACAAGGGCCCCAGTCTCCTGACATTTTGGCACCATATGATGAGATGAACCCCGGAGTTTTTCGACGGACGGACAATGTCAAAATTGAGCGCGTGCTCGCAGTTGGCGCCTGCTATTTTCAGTTTCCCTAGTGTTCAGCGACGGAATTGGGCTAACACTGGTGAGCCAGACGTGACGATATGAGGTCGCTTTGCACAACTGATTGACGGCAACGCGGTGGACCACCGGAAACCGACAGAAAACTGGTCAACGATTGAGGCATGATTGTCTTCAGCTGGATTGCGGTACACGGGACTGACTGGTACCGTGCTAGTCAATGTTCTGACAAAGAATAAGTTTGTCCTGCATTCGACTAGTCGACGACGTTATATGTCGACTAACAGGTCCAAATGTTAGAGAAAACCAATGTCATTGATTGATGTCGGATCGTCCGCCACAGTGAAGATCTATCAAAGGCGCTGCAGTGTCCCAAATTAGGTGTGCACGAATTTCGACTACAAACAGCAAAATGATGTACCGTTTACTGCATATAATTGGACCACACCTGTACGGGACCATTGTAAGAAGACACTGACCTCTGCGCCGTTAACGATGAGGTAGAGAACTTCAGATCCACTGTCCTGGATGAAAACAGGCGGCCACATAAGTCATTGGCGTCGGTCGCTTCAACATGCTGGCAGGCTACCTTCCCTGATCGTTTGTAAGTAAGTGCCAGGCACTACGGCTGATTCAAACGAAATTGCCAAGTAGTTGTGTTGTAAACCCAGAAGGCGGATGACACAAAGGTTGCTTTATTGGAGAAACCAACACACTACTTAGGCGTCTGAGCACGACAAGAAACGGAAACACTCATTTGCACACCATACTCTTCTGAGGATACTCCAGTCGCTCTAGACACCATGTATCAAATCCGTCGTGTAGCGAATACCATTATATGTCATTCTAACCTCCAACGATCCATCCCGTATCTCTGCCGTATTTTTCACGCGATTATCTCGATCCGCGATCATCTCGATCCGCTGCTACTGAATAGTGGTGTGAGTAGTATGGTGCGACCGTATCTCCTCACTACAGTTGGTGTTACCAACTGTGATTGGGATTGGTATTAGTTGTAAGCATCCGTCAATTTCTTGAACTAACACGAGATGCTCCTCGGCTATAAACACAGGATAGGGCAAGTGATCGTCAGCTTCGTGTACTGAGTGTCTGGATCTGGCATGTGCGCTAGTTCGTGCGGTCGGTTTACAGCGCCAGTGTTTCCTGGGCTTGCCAGGAAACTCGGGAGACCCGCCTCCCGTATATCTCCCAGATGTGTTCAGCACTGTCGACAGAATACGACAAGAACCGCTTCCGTGCTGCCAACAATGATATTCTGCACATCCTTAGGTAGGTGTTTGATCCACAGTTTCTTCAGCTGCATTGAGCCGACCAGGCTTTGCATGTGATGCAGCGGCTGTAAAGTCTTTCGGTCCCTGAAGCTGTTCGTGTAAAGCAGCCCCGCTATTCATTGACGGCCAGACAGGCTGGTAGTGCATTTGACAACGGCTTCTTTGAAGTGATCTGTGACATGAGGCGAGAGGACGGCAACCAGGTGAAGTAACTCCGTAAATTCCACGGTGATATTTCGTAACACAAACGTGATCTCAAGCTAGAAGAAACAGCTCTGAGAGCTACCGTCCGTAAGTTGTCCGATCGGGATGGAAAGCTGATTGACGGGGACGTCTGATGGGTTAACAGCTTGTTCTTGTACTATATCAACAAGTAATAACAGCAATAGCGAT
>QNGE01004371.1:9879-42044 GCA_008508345.1 Paragonimus westermani
TATTGAAGATACACGGTTGGGATATTTGTTTAATGTGACCGGAACATCACTTACAAATGAGCGCCACATTTATAAGCATGTGGATTTTCAGCTGACATTTCTGAATGTAGTACAAAGTCCTGAGTTCGCTGTGGCTAGAACTCATCAAGTGTTTATATAGATGTGAAAGCTACGATTACCTGTGAGTAATGTTCAGTTTATATTAACCACACCCCTCAACCAATTATCAGCAACCAACAAAGTCACTCAGCAACAAGGATAGACTTCACAAACTCAGTTTGATAAAAAAAATCCTGGTAATGAAATATTCAATCGGAACCAACGGTACAGTCACTGTGTCTCCTTCTGAAGAGACCGGACGGTAGAGGTTTTAATCGAAAAAGAATGTAGCTTGGTTCTCGTATATTAATTCAGTCGTGCCTAATGGTAGGTCACTGAGGCAGTGATCGACACCATTGCTTCATTAAAAGGCGACCAAAGTCTAACCGTTATCTTCAGAGTCCATCTATGTTTGTAACTATATTTTGCCTATTTCCTGCTGTCTCCGGAGACTCGTGAGCTTATTTCTGGTTGATTTTTAAGCCACTTTCGAGGACGTTTCTGATCTACATAATTTTAGTTGTATCTAGCCAGTTATTTTTAATCTAAATTCTTTAATCTTTCAATTCCGAAGGCTATATTATCTACGCGCTAGGTGTGGCATTATGCTTGTATGTTGTGAATTTTGTAACATTATCAAAACATTTCCAACATGTAACAACCGTCTTTTGGTGACGTTATTTGGATTCAAACAGCCAAACCGTTGTTTATTGGTATTTTGGGGTTTACCAAATGCGTGTTACTTAGTACACAATTTCAAACCAATTAGCACAAACACGACAACATTTTTATATACCTTTAGTCACTTTATAGCACGCTTTCGCCTTGTATCACCAATTTGTCAGCTGAACGGTGTACTTCTGACCAATCTTGGCACGTCACGTGGGCGATCAAACTATACGTTTTCTAATTTAAGATGTCTCAATGTCAATTTAAGATACATCAGGAGAATCAGCCAAGTTTCAACATCGAACAGTGTCGCATGATCAGTGTGCACATAGGCAGGATGAAAAACAGGGGTTGGCTGTGTCTCATAGAATGAGAAGACGCGGAGCCACTGAATGCAGAGAATAAACCATACTAATTTGCCTGGGTCCAGTTACTTGGGACAGTTCAGGTTGACATCGCAACATCTTGAACAGGAAAAGACATAGTTCTTTGAATAAGTGAAATTTGACGATACATTACTGAACAGGTTTCATGTACAAAATAGACGTGTATCTCCGAGTACCTGCATAGCGTATGCTTCATCCGAGTTATGTTAACTACAGCCCCAGAGGGGATTTCTGTACTATGTTTGTTTCACTGAATATTTCATCCTCCAGTCACATGCAATTTCTACTACATCAGTAACACTTATTGTACTTTTTTTTCCGGAAGACGAATGTCAATAGCATGTTGATGCGCCAGGAATTATCGATACAAGAACATCACTAACTAGAACAAGATACAGATTTACCTGTGGGGAGCACGTTCGGATATCCTCACCGTAAGGAAGGGATTCTCACATATGCGTTAAAACCCAGGTTAAAAATACGACTATGTTGCACTCAAGCCAGGAACACTACCAAACCATAAGAGTAATGACAATGTGACAGCCAAACTCGAAGATTTCAGTTATGTGGAGCAGAAAAAATAGAGAAGGTCAAGAAAAACACAAGGATGGATCCCCGCTAACTAGAAAGAACGCCCGCATCACTGTTGTGCAGAGGAGAGTTACATCAAGCATGTATTCATGTTTTCACAGGGAACGAAGATGTACGCGACTCAGGCTATCACCTGATGTGGAAACCAGTACGTCTTCTCAACGAACCTGCTAGAAGTAGCCGACTGGTTATCAGTGTGATAAAACTGAACATTTGGTCCGAGTGTGCTTATTGGACTTTTATCCACGATAAAAACTCTAGTCCCCCGGATGGCCTATGTTGACGGTTTTGCTGAGAGGTATTTCATGTTTAACATAGTTTGAGGTGTTCTGGAAGACCTCGAATACCGACCTCCGTCTCATTCTGTGCACTTTAAATTCGAAAAACAGCCCGTTCATAAGGGTAGTAGTAATGAGGGCAGTCGATGTTGATGGTAGGCGATCTTCGGTCAAAAAAGTACAGGGACGTTTCGTATGTCGGTCAATCTTGCAAACGTACATGACGACCAATTATGTTTAAGAAGAGGTTGCACTTCTTGTGCTCAATCTGGCAGTCAAAAGCCGAACTTATAACCGTATTCAGTAATTCAGGAAAGCCCAAATCTGTTAGGCTGTGGTCCGGTCAAATATTTGTCAAAAACAGTAAAATCGTAAGAAAACTAAAACTACGCAACGTCTTATTCAAACGTTCTAGTGTCTTCGAACTTGAGAAGCTTGATAGTTCAAACCGAGTTGAAGCCAACTTTTAACTGGCTGTCAAACCCCAAACTCGTTGCTTCAAGACGCAGACAGTACCGTGAAATTCTAAGAGAAGTCACATCAGTTAACACCACATACACTCACCTTTGCACAACAGGGGCAAATGCACTCGTTCCTGTTATCAGGCCAGATGGCTCTGTGGGTATTCCGCAGGGAATATAAGGCAACAGTGAATCGTTTTTCATCCTGGACAAGTATCCTTAGCCTAGCTCATGAACTGTGCCCGCCGGTGGCTAGATGTTTACTAAGGTCGATCCACTTCAGCCTAATCCTCAAACAGAAGTTGATGAATAGTTCCGTGCACACACCGCCCTTTTCCAGGTGTACTTTATTCCTTTGCGGTGAACTCGATTCTTACAAGTTTCCAAAGGATGACAGATAGCCCGCGCCATTTGACTAACACCTTTATTTCTTGGCACACAGACTCCGAACACTTGCACACACTAGCCGTAGTATTCGGCTGTCCTTCACAAAGCTGAGTTAAGCTGAGGAAACCGAAGACTGAATTTTCGGTACGCTTTTTGTTAGCCTGGTATACTTTCCTGCATTTTGTAACCGATAACCCACAACCGTTTTCTAGCATACAAAGACCTAGGAACATAGTTGAACTCTGTTCATTTCCAGGAATTGCTATCACACCAATTCTCTGTGTTCACAATGCTTTCTCCTTTGTATACATTTTCTCACGTAAAAATGTCATGAGTGTGGGGTCTGTTGCATCGAAAGACATTCACTGATGTAAAAACCTATTGTCTACCTCTCCTTTTCCTACCCATTGCGATTAGCATAAGCCAGTGGTACTTCATTCTTATGCGTCTTCATGGAGAGACGTTGGATGTGTTTTCACAGTCAAATGTTTCTAGCCAGCCCCTTTCGGAAAAAGTCAGCACAATTGAATCTCGGTCCTATTAGTACTCGTCAGTGGTGCATATCTTTGTCATAGCAAGAAGCTGAACCCTGACCATCTTTTTATGAAGTAACTGTATGGGCCACTACACCACTGACCTCATATAACTTATAACTGAATTAACGTATGCAGTCGCTCAACCAAATTCGCTGTTAAGGAACGCTCAGATTGCCTGGTCGTACCGAAATTTCCTGTCAATAGTCAAAATATTGCTCCGGTTTAATTATTTCTGTCACTTCAATCAGATGAGAAGCGCTGGTAGTGGGATCACCGATTAGTCTTAGCAGGACAGTCACTGTCTGTTCTCGAGGCGATCAGACAATCCGAACATCACGCACAAACGAATGTGGCTGAGCGATTGCGTACAGCAATTCGGTCGTAACTAATGTGAGATGAATGGCGCAGTAGTTACCACGGTCGTCTCAGGAAAGCGTGACTAGAGTTCAAATCCCGGTCGTGACGAGGATATCCACTATTGATGAGGTCTAGCGAGAAGGAACCTCGGGTACAGCGCTTTCTAAACAGGGCTGACTAGATGTCCATGTGAATTCCACAATCGCGATCAGTTATGAGAGAAGTTCCAGTTGTGGTAACCTAAATCCCCTGCTGCTTAACAGTAAGTAAATGTTTCCATCAGGATGGGGTGGACGACTTATTGAAATCTATGTTAAGCGCTAACCGTTGTTAACACTGCTGAGAAGGTCCGGCAGGCCTTCACCGTCATAGCAAAGATAAGCGTTACTTTGGTTGAGCATTACCATCGCCGATAACTCAAATTGTTCATCACACGAGATTAGCCATCTCATATCCATTGGACACCCAACAGTTAAAGTATAAAGTGCCTCAATAAATCACGCCAACAACCCTGGGAATGTGATTGAGTAGGTCTAGAGGGCAATTCAGTACTTTCATAACCTCTCATTTACATTTGTTTGAGGATGAGGATGAAAATACCGTGAAAACCACTAATCACAACGACTGGTTATGTAGTACTACCCAGTGATGGAAGTGTTGGGTACTTGACAATAACAAGTAACTTACTGATCGGAAAGTCTTGTATAGTACGTATTGTGGTGGATGACCAAATCGGAAAAGTGATTGTCCCGGCATTCAGTGAAACATCTCAATAAGGTAGTGAGATGTGATCAAAGCCCGTGGGGGATAGGCCACAGACAACAGGATAAGTCGAACGTATCATTGGTGAACAAAATCTAGTCAACAAATGAAAAATGTCAGGTGAAGATGCATGACAAGCAACATCAACCAAGTGCATAAAGCTAGGCAGAAGTGTACACGAGAGTTAAATAGAAACCTCAGTGCGTTGTGGGCTGCCATTCCCGTTCATGAACGTAAATACACCAGTGGCGTGGGAAAGTACGGACTGGACGAAAAAGATTGCGCCTGAGTGAAAATGTTTTGCTACAGTACCACCTCCTGGAGAAGAATGAACAGTATGAACAAAACAGAAAAGAATTCATTTCAACAGGACAGCAAGAAGACATACAATGCGAGATGAAAACATTTCGTTTATTCTTATCAGTCGGTCACATAAAACATTCCGTTATATAGGTTAAGCACGTAGCGTCAGAACATATCAACACCCGAACAGAAATCCGGCGTCTTCGATCGCGAAACACATAATCGCAACGGTTCATGTGGTTGACCCCGCAACTTCGTTGCGCAGTCGGAACCTTAGATTGTTGGCGTTCTCCGAGGCAATACTGATCAAGCGTCACGCACCGGCCCTTTGTTAGCAAAACGTAATGACGCAATCAATTTAGTTTGCGCGGTAGTGAGTCCTGATTGCAATTATGTGAAGTTCGTTCGTTTCAGAGTTTTGACGCCACGCGCCTAACCTATATAATCGAATGTTTTAAGTAACAGAATGATGAGAATAAACGAAATGCATGCATCTCGCAATGTATGCCGTCTTGCTGTCCTGATGAACTGGATAAAGGGAACTCAGTGGTTCAAAGAAGAATTCATTGTCAATAGACAGTTGTAAATCCCGTGGAGATGTTGATTGTGTGTCGTGTATCTCATTTTCACTACAGACAAACAGTCGATACTAATTCCCAGCTGCCAGGGAGGAAGACTCTAGTTGTGCAAGGGAACCAGCCATGAATAAACCGCGCCTTGAATCTTTTGCGTGGCCTCACGATCGAGCTGTTATATCTGGTTTACTAGATGCATTCCGTGCTCACAGCACCTCATGACGTGTATTTAACTGAACAAACCAATCAGCCCCAATTCTTGTACGGTATGACTGGATATCGAGATTTCCTGATGCATGTATGTGCTCTTTCCTAAGTCAGTTGTGCATATTTACACACAAATATTAGGATATGAAACCTTAGGAGCAGCTGATAATTTGATTAACCTGCCCTACCGATTTCCCTTCTGTCTTGCATTTTAGATGTTCCCGACCTAATGTGATCAACAATTTCAGTCTCGTAAAGACCTATTTTTATACACAACTGACCTGCAACCTAAAACCTCCCAATTTGTCCAGCTGAACACGTATGGACTACACCAAATACCACCGATTCCGTAAATAGTCCGTCTGGTATGACGAGGCTTCGGTGCAGTCAGGAGTGAACCGCTACAAATGACCAAAATTGTCGATTACTTATAAGTTACTCTGAAGTTATCAATTACCGGTCTGTCAACTGCGACTGCGATCACGGTTTAACGGTGAATACTGATAGTTTGAATACATAGCAAGCATGTTCGTCGGCCTCGGTTAGAACCTAGCCACAAGGGCAGGCATAAATATAACATTCATAATTGTCAAATTCAATCCACACCAAAATTTTGTTTCCTGGAACCTCAGATCTGTATAAATCCCGCATCATTCACGCGCTTCGGGAGCATTTAGGAAAGAACACCATGCATGCATGATCAACTAGTTCATTGACACGTCTGGTAAAACACTGATACAATCGGATAACAATCTCGGCGGGTTAATTGTCCTTTACAAACTTCATATTCTAAGCCTGGTGGAAGCAGATGTGCAAGTGAACGCACGCTTCAACAACACGCAGCTTTCAGTTAGTGTAAACCTAGCATTTAGATAGCCACATTTTTCGGTTACCAGTAATGCAACCAGTGCAACTCCCTGCCGATCAATGTCAAACTGCACTAATCCGGACAGATATATTCTCTTAAGCCCGCATCGCTTATGTGAGTGAACGAAGTGAACTGCCTAATCCGATCCAAAACAATGTCCAGGGCCAACCACGTTTATTGCCCAGACGACAGAGCGCCGTTGTGTTTACAACTCCATAGTGTCTCTCAGCGATATGGAGATTTAGATACATTTATTTATGGAGGGCCCATTTTTAGACCACGACACATTACCCAAAGTGTGGTTTACGGTCCAGGGATGCATGACAAAACTGATAATGGTCATCGCTGTAAGCTCACCCTGAAGAGCGTACTGAAAGGTATCTTACTGGAGGGGTGTAGTGGGAACTTAGTTACATGCAGTATATCAACCTTCCCAGTTAGTTCAAAACAGTCTGTATGGACGGCGCTAGTACAACACATGAGCGGCAATCGATTTGCACAAGAATGTAGTCTGCTGAAATGGAATGTGGTATTAAAAACGGAAAAATACGACAGACGGTTTATTACGCGGTAGTCACAGACAGAGTCAACTTACCCGTATAAATAAATGGCCCCAGAAAATACAGCCATGTAAAATTTCGTTGCTTTGCATGATACACCGACTCGCATGTCTACAGGTGTTGATTTAGGAACAACATTTTCATATGTGGCAGAATTAGATGGTGACGGTGAAGAAGTATTTGAGAATAGTCAAGAACAGCGCACAAGCCCAAGCCACGTGCATACACAAGCAGGAAACCTGAATCGACCGTCTAGCCAACTGCCTATAATCAATTCGGTGTGAATGTTTGTAACACTGTTTCCGATTCAAAGAGGCTGACTGGTAGACACACCCTTCCACCAAAGGTTAGAAATGGTAGGCAGATGTGGCCATTTTACGTCTACACAGAAGAGGATCGGATAAGAATCAAAGTGCGATATTTTGGCAAACCTAAAGTGATCACTCCGAAACATGTCTGTGAGAATTTTGAGGTATTTGGGGGAGAATTTGGTAGAAAAAAGAACTGAGGAAAGTATAAATGCACTGATCACAGTACCGGCATTCTTCAGTCATGCACACAGGAAGGTGACCCAAGAGGCTACTGTTTACAGGTCCTGAGAATAATGAGTGAACCAACTGCCGATGTTTTGGCTTATTGTTTTGAGAATCCGAAAAAGAGGTCTCAAAATATTTTGGCGTTCGATTCAAGAAGAGGTACATTCGATGTCACTGTGGTCAACGTGCACGATAACACGTTCGAAGTGGGGATTTCTGTGGGGAATTTCTACCTAGATGGAAGAGATTTTGACGGGGGACTGTTCCAGCATCTTACCGAACAATACAGTTTGCTCATTTATCAGAAACGGCGCTGCACCATAAGGGTGTAGAAACCATAACTTACTAAAGGTGGCCAGTTGAGTAACCAACCGATTTTCATACGGACAACATGGAGGAGGTGTGCTCCGTTAGTGTAACTAGAGCGAAGTTTGAGGAATTGAACGATGATTTTTAATCAGTTGTAAGATATCCGCACCAAATTTAGTACGAATGACAACACTCCTCAGGAAGGCCACCCGAGGTGGTTGAAACATAGAGTTTTACAACTTGCTCGTAACGTTGTGTTATTCCCAATCTGTTTATCAATGAACGATGATTTGTTTAGACAAACGGTGACCTATGTCGAACTGGCCTTGAAGAAAGCTAACTTGAGTAAGCGGGAAACCGATGACATTGTTTTGGTAGGAGGTTCAACTCGAATCCCAAAGGCAAAAAATCTGCTTTCAGATTATTTTAAAGGACGGAATTTGGGTATACAAGCAAGTATCTAATGAAGCAGTTGTTATCGGTGCGGCCAGATTGGCAGCAGTGTTAAATGATCAAGCAGCTGATGCGAACCTTCCATTTCTACTACAAGACGTCACCCGCAACCCACTCGTTGGGCTTCGAGGACTCAAGCGGCCGCATGTTGATACTAACCAAATAGAACTCCCAGCAAAAGAAAATCTGACAATCACCACTTTGGAAGACAATCAGCGATACATGAACGTAAATGTGTTCACAAGGGAGAGAACCAGATGGTCAGGGATGATGAGTATATGGGAATGACATGGGAATGATCCGACCGTGGAACTGGAGTTCCGAGCAAGTGAAGGCGGTATTCTGACAGTTATTGTGATTGATGGTGACAGCAAAATGCAAGTGAAAATCAACCCAGACACTATAAAAGGTCAGTAAAGGTGTCTGGTTGACAAACCTGAGAAAAAAATACGTGATCCCGCTGTCGGTTACAGCGTTATGGAAACGGTTCATAGATTGCAACGGAGATGGTAATAAGATGTGCGACGGAATATTTTCTGCTCAGTGGACGGCGGGACGCAGATAACTGTGCTAAGTGGACGACATTGCAATAAGATAAACGAACAACCGGAAGTTGACAAGTAAAAACAGATGTAAGAATGGCAAAAATAATGGTAGCAGGAGTGATATTCAATCCACAATCAGCGATAACCCCACATTCACACAACAAGAACGGTTGGCCCTAAGAAGCGTGGATGATGTAGTTAAGTTTAAGACCAGGCGAACGTCATGGCGAGGTTACACATTACGGACTGGCGTAGATGATACATTCATGTACTTCCACAGTTGCACAAACTGATACAATCGGAGTGTTGCTCTATGGGCGACTATCAGTGGCCAGCACAGGACACCTGTCACGTGATGAAGGGCTCGCAAAAAAGATGTGCTTGGGGGGTCAGACTAAGTGCATGCAAACATCAAAAGGTAGACGACTGTACCCACATTCTGGCAGGCAAAAAAAGAGGCATGTACACAAGCAGAGAATTCAACGACGTTGGGTCAATACGTACAAAACGAAGGTTACAGTGCAGTAACAAACAATCTAAACATGCTTTCAGTTCAGGTTTAAGATTACAGAAAGCCAAATGTTCTGTGTGGTAAATATTCGTCGCTCACCTCCTATATATATCTTCAACGAAAAAGTTATTGATTCATTTGTGCGACCAACTCGCCTGTAGACATATACAGATGAATTCAAGATCTTGGAGTTAATGAGGAATTAAAGAGTAGGGGTACATGTTTATTTGTAAATGGATCACAATAAAGATGTGCATGTAACAGTTTAGAAGTAGTGGGAAAAAAAGTATGATGAGATTTACAGGTTTTAGATGAGTGACAGATGACAAACTTATTAAGTTGGGAATATGGAAATCCACTATGCATGCATTCGGAAATTGGTGAACCGTTTTAAACGTCTGATCAATGCGCCGGGAAAATTGGTAGGAAACATAAGAACAGAGGAGAGTGCATGCGTACCAGAAAAAATATTGTAAATGACTTGGTGAGTATGATATAACATGAGAACGTCCTTAATTTCATAGTAAAACTCATTGCCATAGATTAACCAAGTCAAAAATTGGCCCAATGAACACAACCAATTTGCCAATCAAAATTAAAAGACTTTATAACTGCCCTGAAATTGACGTCAATCGTTAGGATATTGTCCATAAGAAGTTCGTTTGAAAGGGAAGAGAATGCATTTTGAGCGAAATCACCGTGGGTTTAAGAATAGTTATGAAGTCTTCACAAATGAAAATCAAAAACGGAAAAAAGTTTATATTCCGTAGGGCGCCATATATCGTAACGAATGGTCTGAACACCAGAGTGGGTAAACTGAGGGTAATTGGGAGAACAACATCAAGTGTGATGACGTTGATTGCAAGGCAGAGTTCAGTCACGTCGTGTATTTCGATCACTCACTAACTAACCTAGATGTTTACTTTAATTAATTTTATTCCCCCCCCAAAACCTGCCATGAGGCTGATGAGCATACTAGTGCTCAGAAGTGCATCTTCTTCAGGTTTACGAACTGACCGCACTTTTTGCGATCAGGTCGCCATTAGTGCTGAACCAGGTCCAATCAATCTCCTTGAAGGGTGAACAGATTCAGTTAATCACCGGAACACACCAGTCTTCTGAGGAAATGTAGTAGATGCTAATGCAATGGTTGTGAATTGTAATCAATTCGTTTATTAAGCCCAGGCTAGGGATGCGGGTATTTTAAATTAAATCATTAGTGGCTAGTTTGCAATAACATGGCCAAGTTTTTCCCTCATAACAAACAATCAACCTGGCGATTGGCTATGCACCCCTTAGTTGTTAACAGTGAAAAAACAACCAAGGTCATCGTAAATTCGTTTATTGCTAAACATGAGAGGTGGATAACTTGTTTTGTACGGCTGCTTGTTAGTGATAATTGCTCCCTTTTGTGTTCGCACCGGTGAAGTGTAGTTTGGGAGACATACGGAAACGCCACAGATTGTGAGTAACGGCCCTTGTGGCGGCAGTATTCAAACCAAATTCAGAACCCGCAGGACAGGGTTAACACAGCTCCTGAACAAATCTGACGAATAAAATCGTAATCCTGTCCACACTTGTTGCCTTCGGTAGCCAGCCCTCCTCCGAAGAGGACGCATGTGCGCTTTCAGGTTCCGACCGTCACAACTTCAACCAATTCACTTGTGGTGAGGGAGATTATTATATGGATAAAGGCGTAGTCCGGAAGACCATAGTCGTCAAAGAGCTCTTATCGTGATCGACTCCCGAAATGTTAAAAGCCGACAATTATTCGACCACATATGCTGGGAAGGAGGGAAACAAATCTTAAGGTACGGAGGTCATGGCCCCGTCGCAGATCATGAAACCCGTGATCCAAGCCAAGTGAAATCTGGGAGTGGATCTTACTGGGTTGGGGACAGTACAACTGGGCATACACCCAAATACATCATCGTATTGTAGATTACAGGTTAAAACAAGAACACTGATACTTGATCGATACTTAGATTGATTTGTTTGTTTATACTTTTCCCGCACATTTTCATTTTACCACTCCGCGCGCTTTTTACCAGAACCAAAGGCAACCCGAGCTACAGTGCAAAACTGAAAGTTTAGGAAGGAAACGGCCAAGCTCGATTCACTTCAGCGCACTCAAACCGTCATTAGTTGCAATCGAATATCGGACACACGGATATTTTCTGTGTTACTGGCGGCGACGGATGACTGTAAAATCCACTATTCTACAAACACTGCAAAATAGCCTCGCGTATCGAGCTATATACCGACGCTGCAGGTTCACTTAACACAAAATTTATAAGAATCTGATTATGGATTATTTCTCTTGTTCAAGAAAGGTTTATGATAGGGCGACCTGAAGCGCACATTCTGAACCTAGACAGAGGTAGTAGTTATTACTATCAGTCACGAATTTCACGTCCTGAAGAATAAACTTCAAGACGTTTGTTGTAACGATATGATTCACACTTATGCAAAATCAATCCACTTGTTACTGAATTTGTGAGCACATGGCATGAGCTGACTGTCCTATGCATTGTTCATACAGCGGATAAAGAGGATGTGAACGCCCTGAGTGGGTAAATAAAAACAAAACTCGAACGGTTTATCGACCACTGAAAGCATGCAGTAGTTGGCTTGAGTGATTGCGTACTTCTGAACACGTAGATAACTCGTGTAACGAACAAGACTGCGGACCCACTTGATGTATGACGGAAGGCTAACTGATCATGAAGTTGAAGACGACCAGGTGTCATTAGTTAAATCACAGTGTGACACAGTTAACGTTGGAAAATATCTCTCGCTCCGCCAAATGATTCTTGACGTACCTTGCGGCTTCAAAGTTAGAAGTACTTCTGTAAGTTTGCGGTAGATAAGTGGATTTGTTGCGCGAGTAGTGATGAAGATGTGAGAATTAGATGCTCGCATTTCAGATAATGGAAAGGCCTTTGTCTCCACGGGTTGTTTCGTGAGGAATAGTGCGCTCCAAAACTTGATAAGATTATACGAAAGCAGTGTCACTTCATAGTTGTAAAACGCAGCCGCTCAGTGCAAAAAAACATCAGTCGTTTTCAGAAATCTGGGCGTCGCTGTCTGGACATGTTGAGTTGATACCAATGAACAAACATCAAGGAACATAGGATGCAGATAACGGGTAGTGAACGTGTTTGTTCTTTTAATATTTAAGAACGCAAATATTAGGTAGTTAAGCCAGGAACTGCGAATGCCAACTAGCTTTCTGTCACATCAGGCCATATCTGCCAATTTGCCAGCCGATCAGAGTAAACGCTGAGTGGGACAAGTGAAGACCGATAGGCTCGGTGAGGGTTTTAATTCATGACCAGTGTCCGTGTTGGTGTTCTTTAACCGTACTGAATACATTTAGGTATTACATTTCAAATTGCGTTCAACATCAGTAAACACAGTTGGTTTATTGCTGGTGTGTCGAAACCATCAATGTAAGGATGGGCTATTACCCTATAATACTCACACTACTACTATTCAGTAGTGAGACAGGAATATGGATTACGACATAGAGGTAACCGCGAGGAAAGTACAAGAAGCAGTGGACTACAGGGTGGCATGAAATGGTTCTTGGTGCATAAGGGAACTGAGCAATGACGTTCGTGGCAACCATGACGTTCTGAGACCAGTGTTGTACGCAGATGAGTGTATTTGTTTGTAGTCATGTTGAAGCGCATAACCTAGATGTTCGTTTTCCGAATGAACAACCCTTGCGCCATCCGCGTTCTTAGCTCAGAACAGTTGCTGTGCGGACAACGGAAATTAGCTAAACCTAGTCGTGGTGATGGAAAACGGAGATACTGCGATGTTATTCAGTCGTCTTACGCGTTGTGACATTGATTTCAGAACTTGTGAAGAATTATTGTTGAACGGGACGGTCTAAATTCATATGGTCCGGACGGGCGCCGCAAGTTCAAAGGGCAGCAGTTGCGGTGCCATGAAGGAAAGCGCGCTATCCGCAAGGGAACCATTGGTACCATAGGCGTTGGTGACATGTCCATATGGCGGTGCGATGTGTGCGGCCGCGAATGCACTGGCCGCCTCGGATTCGTAGATCACCAACGTACATCGTCAGCAAGTCAGTCATATCCGGTTTTTCTTGTTCGCATCGACCAACGACCACTGGCTTTTGATAACTCACTCGCTCCCCTTTTCAGAAAGCTGTGTGACCTTCTACCTTTACTTCTCTTCAGCTTTATTGATGCATTGCATGGTGGATGTTTTTTTATGTTTTCTTTCAATCCAACCCATCTAGAGTCTACTGGGTTATACTCGCATATTGAACCACTTTTTCACATTATATTTTCAACTTTTCCCACTTTATATCTTATAGCTGGAGTCTCTCTGTTTACTTCCCAAGAGTTAGAAGTTCCAGTTTCGTGTTAGCCTACTAATCGGCAAACCAACACTGGCGAGCTGAACACAAATGCCTCACTCACACATCTCCTGGTCTTATTCCTTCGGGTTCACGCTGGATACGTGGTGTGTGAGTGGAATCACAAGTGGTGAAGCGCAAGCCACCTGTGGCAGACGTCATTAGAGTTCGGTCACTGGCAGATTAATCCGAATCGAATGCCGCCAACCATCCAGTACGATTCCAAGATTAATGCAGTTAACCAATGCAGATCGGATTCGTCTCCCGCGCCAAGCAGAATCAAGGACTGAAAACATCAGACGTGACGGCTAGTCGGTGTACAAATCCTCTGTTTCGCTGAGCAGCTTACGAAGTGCCCACCATCAATGAAGCGGGACAGTAAATGTAGTACGGAAGCTGTCTTGTGGATGACGTCTACTCTCAAATGTAACTTGATCATTGTTTGCAAAATGCGAGGATCTCGAGGCTAATTGGTTGAATTTGAACAATGTGGGTCGTTGATGACGGGATAACCCTCACTTTAAGTCACGGGCAGATTGAAATAAGTTGTCCCACTCGAACTCAAAAAGCATCATACAGTATGTGCAAGCTAGTGATTGATTGGTACTCTATCTCATGATCGGTTTTGATTCGGAAACCGTTTATCTGTCTATCCATTGAAGTTGCTCATCACGGCTATGCGAACATGACAGTTGAATCACATGCAGTCTGATGTACGCATGAGTGAGGTTACGCAATAACACGGCCTGTGTTCCCGACAGTCTAATGATGGAGGCCCAGGCTGACCTGACATCCGAACATGTCTTGGAGTTATCTCCTTATACGCAGCTGATTATTTTCATATCAGACTAATCAGATTACCAGACCGCCTCTTCTTTGCTGATGTTATGCAATGACTAGCAACTTACCGAATATACCGAAATTGAATAAAACTGCTCAGAGGGTGTATCAAATGACGCATTTTCAGCGAAGTGATCGCATAGTTTCTTAGGTAACCTTTTGTCAACATAACCCTCGAAAACATCCATAAATCAAACTTAACTGTTTACAGTGATAATAGACAGGAGTTTTCGCGCACCACCTCTTGATTCCTAATTCTGGTTGGAGTGTTGTCTGGAAAATTAATTTTAACACAAAATGTTTAGCCCTGCGTACTAATGACCTCCCGATGTTTCGCTTTAATTACCGAGCCGCATGCGGGAAGTACTTATCCAGTACAAACTCCGGACGCTGTATCCTTTTCGCATACGCTGGTTTTTACAAACCTACGGACTTAGAGTTCTCATTGAGTCGGTCCGGTGATTCTGCACACATTTCACTTCAATTGAGCATATTTATTCGTGATCGTCTGTCAACGTTACAATTTCCCAGCGCAATTACGTACGTAATTGTTATTCGGTTGATTAGACAACGGTAGCGAGCCAAGAACACGGATGGCTCAAGGGTCATTTGTTCGGGAAGCCAACACAAGGGGCACAGGCTTCAACACCAAAACAAGTGCATGTGTGGTGAACAGCACTTAACGTCAGACCACACTAACGTTTTCTATTGTTTGAACAAAGCAGATAGAACATGAAAACTGGTAGATGCATCTACCAGTTTTCATGTTCTATCTGCTTTGTTCAAACTGCTCGAGGGAACCAATTGTTTCACGTTTTCTCTTGTTCCCCTCCCCACGCTGATTCAATGCTTAAATACATGCTCCAACCTGATTACTGCGTAATAATGTGGGCGGAATAGTGTGATCACTCGTCTTCACTACACTACTACAACTGATTAATAGATTCGCTGTTCTTCAGGCCGTGTTCTGCCTTCCTACTTGGGATGTGGCAACCGATATAGTGCACCATACAGCCTGATCGTAGAGGGATTTGAGGACTAACGTATACACATTACTTCGAACCCATCAGTCGTCAGAATAATCATGAAGCTTGATAGCAGAGTTCGCTTGATGAAACGTGTCAACAGATTTAATTGTATTTGAGGCCGGGGTGACATAGTAGACTACTTCTCAAGTAATCTTAGCGTACGAATTCAAATCTCGCCGTTCGCGTCATTGCTTTTATTGTTAAAATTGATGCGGGATAGCGAACAAGCGATGCGTTTTGCAGATCCCATTGTGCATTGTGCAGCAACGTACAGTTTTCAACCACCCGATCAGTTAGAGCACTGATGGGTCGACAAGCTTCTAGGCACGGATGGAAAATGATTCATGCATCTGTGCCACTCCTACTGATGAGCGCAATCACAGATGACGAGGACCGACTTGTTAGAAACATGGGGAAGGTATGTCGATGGAGAACACTCGCAGCAACAAGCAGTGGCATACACAAGAGCACGTGACAGCAGACGCCAGTGTTGGCTTCATCTGATGCGGAAGCGGTATACAGTGTGACAGTGGTGCACGTCGCAAGAGAGTTAGCACCCCATGTGACCGGTGGAACGTAGTTCCGCGCCAGGTTATCAGCAGTGTGAAACGGATCGCGTGAGTCATTCGAGAAGATCAATCGATAGATCATAAAATAACACGGCGCATCTAGGAGCCAACACTAGATCGTATTATTCACTCGATTACAATCTCTTCAGGAAGCCCACGCCACTTTAAAAGCATGGGGGTTAAGGTAACGGTTTACTTCAGGGTGCACGTGTGAACCCAATAAACTTGGTTGATCCAGTCGAAATATCAGCGAAGGTGAAAGACAGCCTCATCCGCTAAAATGATTTCCCAGAAAGTGGCGATTAGTTAATTCCCTTCGATTACTTTTGTAATAGAGACCCGTATTCTCTAGTGATAGTACGTGGTAAAATGTAGAGATACGGGACCCACCTATTCAGAATTCATATAGCAGAGGTTCGACTAAGCATGGGTTTCCGTCACTTGTCAGTTGAAATACAAGGGTTATCTCTTAACATGTGCTTAACAGCCGATTCCCGATTCAGGGTAGCATTGTGTTGCCTGAACTTATCTGTGGGATAAGCAGAAAACGAATCTGAATCCATAAGCAAATTGTATTTCTGCACACTTTCCAGCATGACGTCATTTGCAGGTCACAGAGCCCGCACAGGTCAAATCAACAACATAAATTCATTGAGTGGAACAGCTTCTCAACGCCACTGCTTTTAGTACCCACTTAAGTGGAAAATACTTTTGATACTAAACATTTCTATCCTACATAGTTCTGATAGCAGACAAGATCACTGTATAGCAGCAGGTGATCCGAAAGTGTGCAGAATGAGACAACGGTTGGGCCAAATGGTAAAGTTTATCCAGACGAGTCCAAAACCCTTAAAAATTAATCAAAAACGTGAAGGTGTTAACAACAGCGCCCACTGCTACATACCTTTGGATATATGGTGACACAACTTGAGTCAATTCAAGTGATCCACATCGGTGGTTGGATTGTTCTGGAAAACAATCGCCTGCTGAATCGGTATACTTAATCGGAGAAATCAATTCTACCACTGTAAGTATCTCTACACACTCGAGATGGTAGCTCGAGAGCGGTCTACTGTCTCATTCCTGCTTTCTCCATCAATGATGTTACTTTGTGAAAATACCATAAAAATCGTAATCTTTACTTTGTCTGAGATTTCCAACAACCATGATTACCGCTTCCTCACAAATTGTCCTCCAGAACGCAAAAAGTGTCGATCAATAGTTCATTTCAATTGTTCTCGCTTCTACTTCCAACACAATCTGTTCGATGTGAACATGTGACGAACAACTGCATTCACTTCTGTGTAAACAATTACAAGTTCACTCCTGAAGTACTTCCAGAGAAAGGATTGCCTTCTACCTACCGAACAGATGAAAAATTTAAGGAACAATATGCCGAAAATAACAGGAAATCGATACCTACTGTTGTGTTGTTACTAAACTGAGAGGATTACGATTTTCAACCACTTAAAACGACCGAAAATGAAGCGTTTACATCTACATGCAACTGATAGAAAAAAAGGTTGACGACTGGAAGATAATGAACTAGGTACCGAAAATTAAAGTAGACTTTTCAAATCACGTTCAATCAACAAACTATTGAAAAATAGACCAGCGTATCATTAAGTTTTGGATGACTTATTAAAAACAAACAAAACCACTCAACGTGGAAACGCTGTCAACAAAGTTGTTCTTATTGGATTAATAACAGCTTTATACGTGGCCAGATGTGATAGCAAAAGTCGAGTTTACCGAAGGAGGAAAACAACAAATCAAGAGGTTGCGCTCAAGTTACGGAAGAGCAATGGAATCTCTGGTCTCCATAAACAACGATAAGAACCGTATGTTACTGGTGAGTAGTTGGGAATTTTGGTTCCATATAAACTGAACCGATCGCAACTGTTACAGTCCTATGGACTTTCCAACTAACCCTTTATCGAAAAGAGGCACTAGACTCAGGTTTCGCTCTCATTAGGGCTTGTCAGTTGCCACGGTCGGGATTGGAACTCCGGCCACGTTATCATGAGGCAACCGTGGTGACCACTGCACCACTGTTCTCACATTGACTTGTTCAACGATATTCTGATTATTACATGTCAGTAACCCAAATATCGAACAGCAAGTTAGTGAACTCCATGATTTCAACATGAGAAGTCCGAGCTGAGGGGGCATGGACTGGAGTTAACAGGGCAGTTATTGTGTCACCTCTCGAGGTGATCGGGAAACCTAAGCATTACTCACAAACGGACGTGACCGATTGTTTACATATGATGATTCAGTCATACTTAACGTGAGGTCAAGGGTGCACTGGTCAGCATGGTTGACTCATAAAAGCCTTCTCAGAGTTCTAATCCCGGCCATGGAGATGATATGCAACATTGATGAGCTTTGACGACAGCGAGACTCAAGTCTAGCGCTTTCGAAAGGAGCTGGCTGGAAAGTCTGCAGGAGAGCGACAGCTGCGATCAACTGGCTAGTCCAATTTTGCAATCGGAGGTGAAAGCTTTCTCACTTTTATGCTCCACGGTTTCGCAGTTTATCTTTTGACCACAGACGGTCGCAGTAGATTACAAAAAAGTTAGCACATTCAACCGACTAATTAGCGCCATAAGGAGGCGTTTTCTGTTGAACGATGCAACTAGTCCCACTGTGACAAAACTAGTCAGTAAAGCTGAGACGAAGAACATGGCCTAGGGCGTTAACCCCATACTTAGTACTGTTACATGACTCAACAGCAATTGGCTCTTTTTTAGACTAGCACATCTAGTCCTTAGTTCCAGTTCTTCTAGTCTTTCACGTCACTGTTGTGGTGACCGATTGGTCGAATCACAGTACCTTCTGATCAGATCCATGGCCAGTATGAATGAATTGGATGGGAATGAGAAAGGCTAACATATTTTGTCTGATAACGTATTTGTTGGTTGAAGTCGTCCAAAAGCAAACTGTCTCGTGCAACGAGAGTACTCCTGTATGAACACCTTGTGGTTTTTTCGCGGCATAATTGAATTAATCAATGAAAGGATTACGAAGTTGTCCGTTTTCGTGCTACATTCTTCAAGTCATAAGCTAACTGCCAAACTCGGAATGACACCAGGTAACAAGCGACCGCATTTTACTTGGACTTCATGGACTCTAAAACGATAACATATCACAAACACACTTTTTTGTAAAGTTGATAACCGCTCAGAAAATGATGCCGAATTTACGTAGGTTTTGGGCATGGAGACCATGAATTCGCAACAACTTCTCAGAAGAATCAGCTACTCGTCGATGGTTAGCGTAGAGAGTCGGAACTGTATGTATGTCGCAGTACAGAAGTGGACTTTTCTCAAGTGCGTATGAAGACCTGTGGTTCTCTTAGGACGACCGTATTTTACTATGAAATCAAAGATTTCTCAGCCAAAAAAGTAACTCTTTGGCTCATGCTACTTTCGAAGTCAGTGCTGGAAATAGTGATCAACAGTGACCAAAATGGGATGTTCAAATTGGGACGAAGGGCGTTCTTCAGAAATCAGAACGCGGTAGAGCGCATTTTGTACCACTCGCATCCGGATTGTTTTGATAATACCTCGAACAGCAGTCGAACCGACCACTTCATATTGTTTGCCCTCATAGTATTAATCGATTGTCAGCACAATCAGGCAAACACTTCCATTAGCTGATATGCTCCAGATAGCATAAAATATATTAGCTCAGCGGAACCGTTCCAATTTACTTTGGTTTCTTTAAGATGATATTTTCTGCCTAAGTCTCACCTGTGGTAAACGGTTTCAACTCAATCACGGTCCAAATGTGTTCAACAATAAAACAAACAAAGACAATTTATTGACAACTTTGCAACCATGTTCTGTAGAATTGCACAGATAGTGCGCACACGGGGAGAGTCACTACGCGCAATTCATATTGAATGCCACACGTGTCTTGTAAGATGTACTGTTCAGCCGTCTACTGAACCGTCGCCATAACGCGGAAATGGCTTATTGTCAACACTACACCACACATGAAAACTACACCTTGGCGGACAAAACTGGAAATATTGTAAAGAGCACCCACTAGGCACTTTGTTGGCGGTAAGAGCAAACTGGATGTCTTTTTCCACAAAAATCACGTGGCGCACTAGGGGCAATCTAACCGTTGAACAAGCTCTCATGAGAGTGATTATATGCAGGTAGTCCCTGCACGAGATAGCTCTATCCAACAGGACGGGCACCATCTGTTAAATTATCTCATCCAGATATTCCCATTCAGCAAACCATGGCTTACACTGAGTGTGGTGTGTGCGTTGGTGGGACAACAGATGCGAACATCACCATAGTGTACAGCGATAGAAGAGAATAAAGCTAAAAAGATCTTCTCTGTGGTGAAGGTTTGGAGAACATACATTAATGGTACGACATCTTTCTTATGGAATGGCTTAAGCACGTAAATCACCCCTTGTTCGTGCCTGAACGCTTTTCAGTACGTTCGTGGCAAAAATAGTCCGGAAAATGGAAGCTATGTATTGTGATACAATGCACAATGAAATCGGCGAAGCGTATATTTCATTCGTCCAGTCAGATCAGTCTGAACAAGCGGTAGTGTGAACAATGAGATTCGTAAGTGCACACTCAGATGACTTGAGGAGTAGTCTACTGTGCAATTCTGTCGTCAAAACACAGCTTTCATCGTGCAGACATTGCTGTCAATCTCTATGACCATTTCGAAGAATGGTACGTTAAATTTTCGTCTTTAAATCTTTATAAGACCAAATTATGCAGTACACTATAACAGATTCTGGCTCCTAATTCGGAATAAACTAGCGTCCGAACGGGCAAATCATGACTGATGTTCTTGGTCGATATCACTGAGATATCCCAAACTGCTCAGAAACGAACAACAGTTTGATTTAGGCTCACAGATGTTCTTTCTTTAGCGGTTCTGTTGCTTCAATATTCTGATTAAAGCAACGAACATAACACAGAGAAAAACAAAATATCACAGACATATTGTACGATTATTTACAGCCCATCGAAATGAGCGGCGTACAACTAAGGATAGCAATTTATTCACCGGCTTTCGACAAATAAGGAAACCAGGCTTTCAATCGCGACACCGCACGTTGCCAAAGCGGGATTTGTTGCTCCAAATATTCATCTTGATTCATCAGTATTCGTCGGCATTCAGTTAAATCGGCCCCACTAGCACCTACACGTGGCGCCTTTGTGTTCATTGGATTCTGCCCCAGACCAGAAGGCAGTTTGTAGCGATCACGGTGGTAATTATTGAGAATGCGCAAAAAACTCTGGTACTCCAAGTCCGAGCAGCAATCTGACTGCGGATTGGCACGGGCATGTTGGACTCGAGTTCGGATTAGTTCGCGGACTGTGTGTTTGCGGTTGCAAGTGTCTGCTGGCCATTGGTCGGCTAAGACCTGGAACTCATGCAGACGCTGGTTTCCAGATGAATAAAAACGAGATATTGGAGGAGAGAGAACAGCAGAGACGACGTTTGACCGAATCAGGAAAGGAAGCATTTGTTACAAGTTGCCGAATAGAACAAGTCTAGTCCAACGGGATAGGAGAAGACGGAAAAACCTGAAGTGAGCAAAAACATCGAGCACGTGAGGACTAGCACATGAACCTTCAACTGTGAAGCCAAAAACAGCCACTCTCCAAAGGTAAAGATAAGATAATTAGGTTTAAGGCGTGGAAGATCACGCATATAAAAAATGTATGTGGATGCTTAGAACACTGCTTCAAACCGATTGCCCAGTGTACACATGAACACAACTGGCAGAATGATTAAGCCAGTGCCGGAGTAAATGATAGATTTGGAACGCCATTACCTTATCAGAGGAAGTGTTTAAGCTGTTAGTTATTCGACATTAATGAATGACTTCATTCCAATGGATGTACTTTTCTTCAACTTAGGATTGTGACGGCAGAAATACGAATGTAGATTCCACAACTTTTGAGATCCCCCTAAGGAGTTTAGGCGCAATGTTTAGTCAAACCACACACAAAATCGTATCTCCGTGGTCACTATCTTAAGTGGGAGAAAAAGCGAGCTGCTACATCGAATAGGGCAAACCTTGTGATTATTTTAATAAAAAACCTTGCTCGAAAGTGTATGGTCCAAGGATAAAAATCGTATCAGTCAACTGCTCCACTCTTGCTTCATGCCTTTTTAATGGGAGGACAAATTCCTATGTATAGGCAGTAGACATGAACTTGTATTCTGATGGCAGTGGTCAATTGAATTTGGCAGGTTTTCGGTTGGTAACCCTTACGAGTACGCAAAAACTGAAGACTTCTTTATTTACTGTCGTGGCACTGAGCGCCCACAGAGACCCATTGGTGCCAGAAACCGGGCAACTTCTGGCTCACTCCCATAATATAGGACATTACCAAACTGCTCCCCACGAGACGAAATCGACCATCTTAGAAAACACTGTTACAGACGAACTAATCGTTACATCCCTTAAAAAAACAGATGGTGCGTCCGATGGTTGTTTTCATCGTAAAGGCCGTGTAGAAACGTGTTCTCTGCAGTCTGCGGAAAACGGCCATAGCGCAACAAACCGTCTGCAATAGAACAGACGCTTGTTTACACAGCCTACTTAGAAATACATAAGTAGTGTGGAGACAAAACAGTTCGGCCGACGTAAGAGCACAAGCAGTTCGGACAGGGCAGTAACGCAACATCAAGAAATCCGCGGATCGCCAGAGCACAGTAGGCAATCAGCAGGCGATTTTGCACCATAATGTATGAAACACTGATGATAAAACTCCGGGCCAAGTGTTTGTGAAGTGACCCTACTGACCGCTGGGTCATCGATATCATATCAAATACGGATAAAATACTGCACCTAGACATGCTTGCTTTACGTACACGCGCGTCACAGATCAAATCTTGAATGAAACGATCGTATAAACTGTTGAACAGGTCCCGAGTGCAGTAGAAGTTCCCGTAAGAACGTAGCTGGAGAGCCTTTCTAAATGCAAAAGATGCGAACAAATGTGAGCGACGGTCAGTTTGTAATGATCAAAATCGCCAACTGCAAACAAGACGACTGAGAATAACAAACAATATATGACCAGCATTCGGCACAATTACAAACTAGTGTTACAGGTGGAACCAGGCGTAATACAAGCAATATGGAAATCTGACGGAGCTTACCGTTATGAAAAAACCATTCGAATGGCTGCTCTAACAAATTACGACAGCCAGCGTGCACGTATAGATATCAAGCAGGAAGCTGAAACTGAGGAAAGCAAAGGTGAACTGACTAAAAACACAGAGACGGTTTGATTATGAGCAACATTCGTGACAGTGAGCAGCATGTGTGTATACATAAGACTTATGGTTGATGTTCATTCACCGCGTTTGAATTTTAACCAAACTAAACGAGAAACAATCAGGTGACTCCGGGAATATAATCCACGTTAATCGAGAAAAATAGCTAGCATGACAATCGTCCGGTTAGCGTGTCTAATCCACCAAAACCTCTGTAAAGAGATCAATACGTCTGTTTGTTGCATCTGCTTGCCCCGATAACACACCAACCGTGCTCAGACCGGAAACGCACCGTGGTGACACTGGCAGCACCATCCGTGCGCGGTACAGCGCCCTACCTAGGGAAGATACCCAGGTAGATTCGGCGTTCATGTGCCTGCCAGTGAAACACAACTACCAACGTCTATACTTCCTCAAATTGGACGTCTTCCGTCGTACAAGGTACTTTGGCTCACCAACATCCTTGGACAGTTGGCATAGTGATCGGCCCCGTTCTTATTACAGTCAGGCAGTCACCTGTGACAACTTCCTGGCGGCTGGCAAAAACACCAGCCAGCTGGGCGAAGAGATGATCCAAGTAGTCATAATGGATTAGTATTTAAAAAGTCTAACATAATGACAGTAGTTACCAAGTGTTGAGCAGTTGATTGGCAGGCGTTTCAGACGAAGTGTGTTTTGACGACGTGAGGACCATTAATCTGATCACGTTTAACAGCGATGAGACCGATCTCTTTTTTCCAATCAATACCATACGAAGTTTGGTCAATGGAGACAAACCAGGTGATACTCTATAAGAGGCTGACGAAGTGAAACGATTGTTTTGATATGTTGTGCTAGAGAGAAGCTAAAATCTATTTCAACTGGAAGAATCAAGAATTCAAGGTACTGCAGGGGTATTAATATCGTGCACTTTGATGTCGACCATGAAGCAAATTAGCAGTCTTAAATCTCACAGTTGACTGCAAATTCTTGATAAACTGTCAACTAAACAACAGCCCTATTACACACTTGTCTTTGCAATATTAGCTTATCAGGTTTGCTTACAAACACACCTTTTGAGCTTCAACCGCTGGATGAAGAGGTTAATCAGCAAATGAAACGGACACATAAAAAAGGTTTTTGTTATGAGTAAAAATTTTCGGCTATGGCGATACTTTTCGACTGTGAAGATAGACATTCACACGTTCGTTTGACATGTTTTAGGTTAATCTTGTACATAATCTCTACTACGTCAGATAATCCTTAAGGGCTGTTTCTCAGTTGGCCATCACCAAATTCATGGATCCAGTTACCACTGGCTAGAAAACAAAATAAGTTCTGAGGAGAAAGAAACGAAAAAGCAGAGACCGCTCATGTGTAGACAAGCCTCAGAATACAAGCTGCTGACCGAAACTGATATGTTCGGTAAGTTCGAGAGAAGGCTCACTTGCAGCCATGTCGACAGGCAAACAGACGCATGAAACTGAGTCGGCCCTTTGAACGACGCACATCTTAATGCTTATCGGAGCACTACGAGAACGTATAGCACCAACTATGACCCAATTTACCGCATGGGGCCTAGTACTAGGCGGCGGGAAAAAACTGAAGCTGGTCACGCGGCTCCTAACTTTGCTATGAGCTCCACAAGCATGTGGGGGGGGGGCACTAAACCGTACTGTTTTACGCAAATACGCACGTGGCTACCGCCGACCAATCACGTTAGGTTACAACTCTGACAGTTGGACTGGATCCCGAACGAGCGATTACCTGCTCCATAGGAAACCGGCTCGTGAGTATTTGTTGAACGAACTCACGGGTAGAAACATGTATACCTGAACGCATCACCAGTGAAAAGGCCTTCTTCACATCTACCGTAATAATTCTACTTCAGCCTAAGGATCTTTCACGGATAGAACCTACCCTGAAGAAACTAAGTTCAACACGCCTTACCCCTGCAGCAGTGAGGTTCGATTTGCTTTGATGATATCGTTTGACATTTCACGCACGTACTCCGTGGACTCAGAAGAGGTTAGAAGAACCAACTCTACTGCCTACTGCCGATGGCTCTATCGGTCGTGTGACCCTCATAGCATGCCGAAAACACGTGACTTAAGCTCAGTGGAATATACATAAATTGACCAGAGTCCATCAATAAACCGCCATTCACATGCCGGCTCGGTGGTGGTTGAATCAAAAGTAAACACCAGACTTGCCCAGCTCAATTTACAAAGGTTTTATCAAACTGAATTCAGTGTGACTAGGAATAGTTTCTTCTATTCCTCAGAATAATGGGGCACTTGTATTTTGCAAACGTGTGTAAAATTTCCTGTCGTAGTGGACAATCTGTTTAGGAAAATAGACATCACCCGCGTGAGTACAATTCAACTGAGTTTAACGTTTATATTATCACCCAACTGATGGAATTTGAACCGTGGTGTTTATATGTCCATTTTATTAGTTCACCCGCAACCACTCAGATTTGAATACCTTCCGTGAAGTTGCTAGCAGTAGGGGTTCACAAAAAACACCATCAAGAAAAGCAGACAGAACAGTCAATAATGAAGTAAGGGCTTTAATATACAAAATAAACACGAGATGTCTGTCTAATGAAAGTAAAAGAAATTTAGGAGAGTGGAGTTGCATCAGTGCTGCCTGGTACGTCATTGCTAGACGACTGATCCTGACACAACTTGACCAGTTCGTCGTAGTTCAAGACTTCTTTCTGCAACAACGCGTCAATTAGACGTTGCAGCTTATCCTTGTTGGCTTTCAACAGTTCAACGCATCGTGTGAAAGCTGAAGTGACTAGCTGTTGTGCTTCCAGTTCGATCAACAGTTGGGTGCGCTGACTATAAGGCTTCATGGTGAATTCGTTTCCAGAAGGATCGTTCTGGGCAAAGGGGAGTATGAAAACAATACCATCGAAATCATGAAAAATGGAAAAGCGGTATGGTGAACGCGTTGATGTTTTGCGAGAACTGTGGAATGATATTCAACAAGGGTTGTCTAACACAATTCGAAGAATATCAGTGTACTTCAGCACCCACTTGTCATAACCAGCGAAGTAAAACTGAGAGATTATGGGGCAAAACTATGCTAAATGACAGAGCGTCCCGTGTGAGCACACTGTCGTAATAGTGATTTCGATCACTTACTGAAATAAATAGGGCATCTGTTTCGTGTATGTGGTGCCATAAGTTACTGTGATTTTACTAAGCATCCTCTAATATCCACCTCCTGATTTTAATAGCTCCAAAGGTCGGTGGGTTTTTCTGCGATTAACGTCCTACCGAAGTGGACGGCTGCCGGTAGTTTGTGTTATTTCTAGCTGTTCCAGACGGTCGTCGTGTTTTGATGTACACCCTTTCTGCGACCAAAATGCGTTTCCGTTTGGTAGCTAAATCATTTCAGGTTTAGTATATCCGGCGAAACGATGTGGGGCGGACTTTTGTCTCCACCTCGTGTTGTTTCGGCTACAAGTAGCAGCTCTAGATCACTTCCTTCAGTTGAGCTTACTGTCAAAAGTTTTGGTGCGTCACACGACCTCCGCGGTTCTGATGATCATCTCGGTGGTACACCGACTTTATTAGATGGTCTTCCACCGAAGTTCACCCAAGGCAATCCCAGATTTTGTCCCCTTACATAAAATTTCAGTGCATTTAAAACCGATCTATCCGATTGTGCTCCATTAACTTCTCAAGGTGTCATGCCTGTCCAATGCATGCCTCTACTTACAGACGCTAGCCCACACGGAAATTCAGGTAATCCAAATTACACCACCAAACCAGGTGTTGCTGCATGTCTTGAGGATATTTTTGCTGAAGTTCCATTAGGTTTACCCATTAATGACAAAACCCATTCAGTCATTTCTCAGTTTAATCTGACGTCACTGTACCCCCGACGCTTGTATGTTGATGATGATCATCATCATCAAAGCTCCGTCCGAAACGGTTTTGTACCCAGCGGACACCAGACCTCTATGTACGACTTTTCCCTGTGTGATGATGCAGTTTCTGAGTTTTTAAGCAGTCAGAACAACCGAATTGACAAACTAAATTTACCCAATGTTGAAGATGGGCTATCTAGTGGGAGTGACCTTGATACTTCCGGTTGTCCCGTGAAGTCCAAATCTTCATGCGATTGGCGAAACGTTCACGCACCATCTCACAGCCCAGATTCTACTCATGGCTTATTTATGATACGGAAATCAAACTCTCATTCACAAATGGCGAGTCCGACCGGACAGTCATGCACGTCGGACTCGATGGTCAACCCTCCTCTGGTTCGCGATATATGGGGAATAATGAACGAATTAAAACAAACATTGGCAGACGACCGTACTACTCTTAGCCAACCCGCAGACTCCACAACCGCAGACGTTGCAGCTCATCACAGTACCGGAAGATCTACCATGAACCAAAAGAACGCAACAGTAGACTTTAATTTGAGGTTGAAGACCTCTCCGCAAATTCCAACGAACAGTTTTGAAAGCCAAGCAGTTGTTTCAACCGCTTCCTGTGATATGTCACAGCAAAGTAGTTTTTCACCATCTGGACTTTTCTTATCTGTCCCAAACCCTTTTCAGTCATTTGGTGATGTTCTCCGAGCTAGCTACTTCTTACGAATGTATAGCACAATAAGATTGAAGGTTTACAAGGTTGTCATGTCTTTCTGATCCCCTTAGGTTTCCAGTTGTTAGTTAGTACCCCTGTCGTTTTTAGTGCGAACTCCCTGTGTAACTTTTCATTAGCTCCTCTCACGGGCAGCTTTGTTTTTCAGCAGTCTTGCTTTCATCATATGCAAACAGATAGTCATTGCTAAAATGTATGCTCGAATCATAATCGTGGTTTGTCTTATATCCGTTGATGAACCATTGCCGATGGTTCGGTGGCAATTCATCCAAACACGTGACTATCTAGATTAACCCAAGGGTAGTGGCCTCCGTGCCGTCGTTTGCGATCGTTTATTCAAGCAGTCCGGGAATATTCGGTTGTGTTTGTCTTTGAATTAACGTGCATACTGAGAACTTCGTGCTTTGGTGTTAATTGGACGATTATTGACATTCCGAAGTTGGAATTGATGCAACTGAGTTGTTTGGGCACTGAACATCTCTATCACCAGTTCGGACCTCGTTTTCCTCGACCACCTCACCCTTTACTTGGACCGACGTATTACCTGGTCCACTGTGATGATTTGAAACATACGTTCAACAAACTGTTACTAAGAGAGAAATATGAGTTGCTAGAACGATAGGCTTTATTCAACTTGTAAACGAGCCATGTAGCTACAATACGAAATAGAGGACGTGATGAGTGATGAATAATGTTAACGAAGAACAAGATACAAGTGCAGAAAATTCTCCCCCCTCCAGAAGTAAATTCGGTGGACTTTCGCGAGTCACGGTGCACAAACTATGAGTGGTGTAATATGGGGATTATACCTCTCGACTACATAGAACATATGGTCTCACCCCCTGTTGTTGGCTTAGAAGGGTTTTGTGGACATCGTGATTACTGGAATCGTTGGCACGATTTCCCACAAACGTGGATACCGGAGGAACTATTGGGCTTTAATCGAGCGCTTCATTGTCGTCTGCTTCTCTTTTGTTGGTCATTACAGTATTCTCTGCAGCTGGTGCCAGTTTGTGTAGAGCTACTGTGTCCTCACGGCCGCCGAGGTGGCGGACGCGAGCATATATGTCGGGCTACATTCTACCAAATCAACTTCCTCTACGTACGGATCCTATTGCGACGTCCGGTTTTGTTTCCGGAGAAGGACTTTGTCCGAGTTCACTAACCAACTTGGTTAGGAGAGACTTGTGGAAGCTCTACGGTCGTGATAGAACATCCGCTCGTGTGGATTACAATTGGTCGCAGTGCACAGTAATGAACATTTAAGATGAAGTGCATCTGGCAGCACAGTTTCTCAGTGTTCAACACTGAGGTTTTTTTGTTCTGAGTTCCAACAGTAAAGTTTTCCAAATGATACCGTTCGGACGTTCAACGTGTCCATTGGACTGTGGATTATAGGCTGTAGTACGCTGGTTGCGACACCCTTATTGTGGAGGAATGAAAGTAATACTTTCGAGACAAAAGCCGAACCACGATCAGAACAATTGAATGAAGGCAAATTAAAAATGGAAAATAAATTTGTAAGGCAATTGCTCACTGTGGAGGAAGAAGCGTCAGTACACGGATAAGCGAATAGGGAGCGGAAAAATTCATCGATAATTGTCAAGAATTTGTTCTTTGAGGCTGAAGGAGTGGGTCCTTTAAAATCAATGCTTAATCTCACGAATGGTTGGGTTGCTTTTATCAGAGAGGTGTGTGGCGGAGTGAAAAAACGGGGTTTGGTTTTAGCACAAACTTTGCTTCGAGTGGTGATTTGTATGACATTCTGGAGGCTGAACGGTAGATTGCGTGCACGGACTAGATGGAGCATGCGTGCTCATCCAGGGTGACATAATGACTCATGAAGTGTTTTCAGATTGACAGTATGGGAGATTGAACAGTTAAAGTTGCGCGACAGAGTATCAGCTACACGATTATGAGAGACAGGATGGTGAAGAATGTCGTACTGAAAGTTGGAAGGTTCCAGTTCTTGATCTTCCCCGCCTGCTTTTGATCGAACATAGAGGATATGGAGCGCTGATCTGTGATGACCCAGAAAAAAATACCGCCATTTCTTTAAGCTTTCCACAATAGCGTAGGCTTCTTTCTCGATAGAAGAATGCTTACATTCGGACAGTGTTAGAGTTCTGGAGAAAAACTCAAGTGTCCGTCTGTTCTGGTTTAACGTCGCGACGATAGCGATATCTGATGCGTCGGTTTCGACCATCAGGGATGCTCCGGGTTCAATAGAAACAATCACTGAATCCTGAATTTCCTTCTTAAGATTGACAAACGAGGCCAAAGCCTCTTCGGGAAGAGGAAAGGTCTTATTTCTGACGAACACACTGATTTTGTCTCTAAACTGTGAGATCCACTGAGAGTAATAAGAGAACATACCAATAACTCTTGTGCTTTGAGGTTTGAAGGGACTGGTAGCTCTTTCAATGGCCGGAGACGTTCCGGATCCGGTTTAATTACACTATTTGAGAGTTCAAAACTGAACAATTTGATGTTGCGCGCCCGCATAACAATTTTTTGTTCATTGGGAGTGATTCCGTACCTGCGAGCGGCGTTGAAGAGTTCTGTGAGATTACGATCGTTTGAATCGCTGCAGACAGTCAGGTTGTCCAAGTAGGCGAAGTTCCCAGACAATTGCTCTCGGATGGTGTCGATAGTACGCTGAACGCTGTATACCATTGGTGGCACCGAAGGGAATACGAGTGAATTGATGAAGACGGCCAGCTGCTTCGAACAGTGTAGAGCTTCTCTTCCGTTTTGATGAGTATCTGATGTTACGCACTCTGGAGGTCAAGAGTACTGAATATCTCATAACGAGAAATTTTCTCAATAAGATCGTCGATACGGGGTACAGGGTGGGCGTCTAGGTAAGTGAATCGACTGCCTGTCTGGCTGTAGTCCACTACCACTCGACGTTTTCGCCATTCGTTAGACGTCACCAAGAATTGGGCTATCCAAGGTGAGGCAGAGGGTTCAATAATCTCAGTGTTCAACAGTTTCAGACTTGATAAAGAGTTCATCGGATAAACAATAGCGCCTGGATTTGGTGACCACTGGCTGACGGTCTGCCGACAGGTGATGGAACAGAAACGGCAGAGTAACAGAAATAGCAAGCATGCTGCATAGTGGAAACGGTGACTCAGAGCCGGAAAAAGGTATTTCGACGCATTTGTCTTTTGAGAAAGTCCTAGTAGTAATACATCAGTACACAGGTTGTTGAGAAGTGACAATTTGACAGAGTGATATGCCAGATGTTTGAAACGAATAGAAACGAACCATTTGCCGAGTGTGAAACTGGAAAAACTAGTAGATGCCATAGTGATCCCTTGACATGAAGAATGCACTTTTCATTTATGTGCCCGAACAATAAAATGAGATATATGGCTTTCCGAACTGCCTGTGTAAATGAGAGCCTGTAACCCAATGCCGTATACGTAAATCTCAACCATAGTTTCTGATAAGCCCGCGAGACCCGCTGCAGCAGTGATAGTCGATAACAGATTCCAATATTGCAGCAGAATACATGTTCTTAGAAGACTGACATACGCGTTAATATTGCCTTATCCTTCCACAGCGTTTGCAGACAGCATCACGAGCTGGACACTGCCATCGCGGATGCCCACGTAAACCGCACAAATAGCACAGAGTCGTTGTCTTAGAAAGTTGCCTGTGGCTGCCAAATATTCGGTATCAGTTGGCATACTCGCAGTGAGAATGGACCTTGACGTGGTGTGACGGCTTGCGCATCTCGATGACCTGTTGGGCTAAACTGGACAGAGTCACTCATACCAGGCAGGCCAACAGATAGAGGTCTGACAAACCACAGTCTCCTGGTCCTCCAGGTTGGGGGTTGGAAGATGGTTGGCATCTCTTCCTGAAAAACGCACCATTTCTGCTACACCGCCACCCACCCGCTGCCTTGCGAAACAGGCTTTTGAGCCAAAGGCTTCGGTTGAGAACCCTAATCGTTCTCCTGTCTAGGTCTGGGCGTCCTGGCAGTATCTCAGCCCACACACAACCATGAATACTCACAACACAAACAATTCCACACTGCATCGGC
>QNGE01004372.1:0-24860 GCA_008508345.1 Paragonimus westermani
GCGTGCTTCTCACAAACGCGTTGAGAAATATATATTATTTATTTATTTATTTGCCTTGAAAGGCGTCCTGTTCACCGACAATTTTGCCTCCCGGATGAAAGTTGCTCATGAGCCGAAATATGCCATTGCCAACCGAAAGTGAGCGTTCGTATTTATACTGGAGCTCTTCGGCCCCTGAAGTTGTGCATCAGGGACTGAGATCCAGCAGTATTGTCTTCCCTGGTTTGGTGCTGCTAATCCTCCACGTAATTCCACAGCATGGAACTGTCACTGACCAGTGTGCCCAGCAATGTTATGTTAGCTCGTAGCGCGTAGTCATGTCTTTATTAATATGAGGTATGCATGACATACATGGAAAAGTTTTCCGCGATTTTTCTACCTCATGTTAACAGTCGTAGGTGCTACATTAGTGACCAATCTATCAGTCAGTGAACGAGGTGTGGAACTTACATCCTTACATCCTAATGTATACGGTCGAATGGTTTGACCTTGACCAAAAATCAGCGCAAGTCGTCCACACGCAAGCAAGTGGCAGTGTGGTTTGTTCGGTACAGTTTATATTATTTGACACGCAGACCAGCAGAATTAGGTTTGTCGTGCTATGAACTTATTGATCGATATGCGTATTTCCTGCATACCAACCCACTGCTACCAGTTGATCGGGTTTCCACATGGTTCTGGTTAAACTGAATAAGTCGCCCAAACAGCCACCGTATCACGTTCGTCCAAGGGGTGAGAAATTCAACAAGAACTCACACGGCATAGATGTTGGTGGTTTTGCGGTTGACATTCAGAGGACACGACTAAAATGCACATAAAACCGCTGTCGGTAGGGGCGTCCGAAGAACATCAGCGACACCCTTGTTGTAAGACCTCGGATTCCTTCGACTCAGTTGAGGTTTTCCGCCTTGCTGTAATTGGCCGCATGAATATTGGGTGGGCGACACAGCTCTGTGATATGTTGGAAAATTACGGCAGTGCACTGATCCGCGTCAGCATAAAGTCTCACCAATAGAAAACGAGATATCATTGGCGATTAGCGAAAACTTTTTGAATTTTACCTGCGATCTTTATTGTTGGGAAAATGTATACAAGCTTGAGTGCGTTTCTTCGGATGCAGGTGACGGTCGAAACATTACTTGAGAGACCGTGAACAGATTTCGACATTGGACTATCTACTCTTCCCTTACATCCCGCCCAGATTCAGCAGGGGCACAGACAGCGATTGAGAGGCTGAGTAATATGAAGGATGCATGCGAAAATTGACTGCCGAGTGGACCCCTGAGGCATGGCAGACCAGTTTTGAAACGTGTTTTGCTCCGGTTGGTTCACTCCATCTGGAGGTGATAAACAGTGCCCCATGAATTGAAGGGCGCCACAAACCTGTGCTTGTTTGAAGGCGTGGTAAGCAAAACACCGACAACTGTTGTGGTATCAGTCTACTAAGTTGCAGTGGAATGATGTTAGCAAGGATTTTGCTAAACTAACTCTAAGCGGAAGCTTCGGAAGGTGATACTCTCAGAGGACAGTATGAAATTCTGGCGCATCACAGTACTGTCGATATAATGTTTCCCGCCCGTCAAATCCGGGAGGAGTCCTACAAACGCAACTAGATGCTGTTTGCTTACCTTGTGAAATTCAGCGTGAGTCGTAGGGCGTTGTTGTGTTGGTAAGTTTGCCAACTTGTTGTTGTTGTTGGACATGCAGACAAAGGTGCAGTCGTGTAGGTAAACCTACGATAAGTACGACATTTTAACCGACACGAGGCATAGTGTTGTTCAAGCTCAACACCTTTATATACATATACTTGGTAGTGGCGGCGGCAGATGCTTGAATAATAAGAACGTTCTTCATCTGTCTAAGGCATTAAAATTCCATCAGGTGCGGATTACATCGTTTACATTTTGTGCAGTCTGCTTTTTACCAATTCTTCAGCTCTACCTGATTGAAATCAAGCGGAGCAGACGTAACCAATGGTTAATCACCGGTTGTCACCGAGGAATGTGAGGAACTTTTATGTCGGACGCTAGCTGGAATGTTAACTTAGTGCAGCTAACAATGCATGACGGTGCGCACAACACAATTTCTAAAAAACGGAGCGGCTGAACTTTGTCACAACACTTGAACATTTTGAAAACCTATTCTTGCCTGTATGGGAGATCAGGTGATCATCATGGGTTTCAGTCAGGTTGCCGTTCGCTGCTCGCGTTCAACACTCAATGCCAACGTTTATTTAGCTCACTCCATTCTGTCATCGCTTGATGGTAAGCCAGGAGCAGTTCGCATGTATCCTCGCCTACGACCATATGCTTGATAGCGTTGAGAAAGTAGCGCTGCGTCAGATCCTCCAAAAATATGGAATTGAAACTTCAATCTTCGAGCTTTCACATGACTGTTTCACGAACTGAAGTAAGTTCCCTGATACCAGTGGTAAAGCCACATTATCAATTATCACTTGATCAAGTGGTTTACATAGCACGACCCTGCCCCTTTTACTTTTCATTTCTTATCCCACACTTACCCCTAGGTATTCGGACATTTGATATGTTGTTGGGTAGGAAATACGTTCTCGATTTTCCCCTTCTCCTGTGCTGGACAGTTTATGTGACCTAACAGGCTGGTCTGGGTTCCGCAGTTTATCAATTATCATCCAGAGGTGATGCTTTTATATCCAACAATGAGGCTGCTTTTGAGCGTGTTGAAGGACGTCTCTGAGAAAGCCGCGGCTGAAAGATATGCGATAATCTGCTTGCCTAGCGTTCAACGGTGGCGTCTATATTGTGACATAAGAGTGGGACAAGGACATCAACTTAACGCAATGTGTGCTACCCGAGCCACCACTAGCTGAAGTGCTCAAGTGATATCTTTGGTATTCGGCGCCTGGACGTCGTTCCTAACAGTGGACTGTTCTGTAGGACGGACGCGGATGGGCCTGAGGTAACAATGATGCCAGACCAGCCTTGTTAACTGGGACACAGCCGTAGAATGAGCGATGACCAGATTTCAAAGCAGTTGTTGTACAGAAAGGTGGGAGCAGGTGAGCTAAACCTTGGCCATCAAAAACTGAGATACTTGGGTGTTATCAGGGCGAGTCATCCGTTTCGTAAAATTGATGGTAGACATTCGGAAGATTTAATGTTGGGCTGCGCGGCTTGGAAGAATGTGATTTGAGTAAGTGTTCCAAAGCTTAATGAACAATTATTTCGCTGCTGTGAAGTGAAGCGCGTGGTACACAGAAAAACCATAGGTGCCATAGGTCGTAGTGCGATGAATATATTATGCTGCCATGAACGAGACACCCGACTGAGCTGGCATTCTTTGGGTATGAGGTCGCCAACATACCCCCAGTACATTGTCGACAACCGCACAATGAGTACAATAGGCTCAGTTAAGTTAAGTCGGTCATACCTGCTTTTTCGTTTCTATCAACCTTCGCTAAAATGCGCAGCCATTTCTCACTGCTAACACGGACGAGCTCCTTGTGGAAATGGCGTTTCTTGTATGTAAAAAGGTGTTATGTTCCATGGCACTTTGAGGCGCAAACGTGCACGTTTTCTACTATGGCATGAAAACAAGGAGCGATATTATAATTGTCCATCGCTAAAATAAAGTTATGAAGCTATCCGAGAATGATTCAACGAGCCTCCGTTTGCCTCTGCTAAACAGAACGGCAACGTGCAGGGGAGAAACCATACCAATATTACGAGTCCAAAATGCAAGGCGTCATCACGGGGGACAGACAAGTTTTCTGTTAGCCCATTGAAGGATGACAAGGAGGACACTAGAGTTTTTGGGACAGCATGCAGATGGGCTTCCGGAGTCTACTCTGTTAATCAATGGAAAGAAAGCTCCCGGTGGATCCTCGTACGGTGCTATTTCGTCATGGATCACTAGAAGGCATGCAGGCTGTCTAACCCCTGGCCTGTGGCCAGTTTCTGATCACCGAAGCACTCATAAAGGTCGTTTTCTTCGCTGTTCACTAAAAGAACCAAGCCGCTAAGTTTTGTAGGCCCGGAGGGTGCATAATGGTCAGGGTCATCAGAGCGATTTATCGGTGGTTTTCTGATAACATGCCTGAAGAGGAGAGTAAGACCGACTTTCCCCGCAGAAATAACGGGTGTCTAACTAATGTGAAGGAAAATGGGGTACGCGATGACATGTTAAACCACGCACAACGCCAAATGTGTAAGCGGGCTCTTAAATTATGTGTGGCTAGTTGGATTTTAACTTTTGTCTGTAAAAACTGTAGCCACTGCATACTGCATCTGCTGAAGCTGAATTCAAATACACATTGTATTGGACATATTGAAAAAGGCTCATGGAAGGCGAGGGAAGTTAAATCTCCATAAGGGTGACGTTGTGATCCGGTTCTGGGAGGGCACCGACTGACCGAACCAGTGGGTTAGTCGCTCATATGATTGATTTGGGGAATTTGGGGGATTAATCTATCATTCAACCTGCTGAAGAGGGAAGCGTTAAACGGCAAAAGCCACGTGACCGGAAAAAAACGATTAGAAAGGAGTTGGGAATAAAGACCAAGCCAAATTCTGAGCGGATGTCAGAGACTCCCACTGGTATACAAAACAAGTTGGTAAGCAGGCTGAGATATTTTCTAACATTAGGAGCCCCAGCGGTGCTACAGCAATGCTCTCATTATCGAAGAAAGTGATCTGGTCATGGGGTGCTATATAGAATGCAGCAGCCTGTTCTCAAGGACAAACCTCGAAGAGTATGCGGTTCACCACCCCTGAGTGCACTTTCTTAGATCAGTCAGAATCACAGGCCGTGCGGCCATCAAGAAGAGTTTGAGCTTCGGAAGATGATAGCGTGTCTTAGCTTTTGTGCATGCCGCTCTAAGGCCCATGTTAGTGTAATTTGTGAATCCAAAAAATAAGAATCCACTTTTGACTACCTGGAATGCTACGTGCAGGAGAATTATGGTTACCCCAGTCGATTATGCTATTTGCTACGGCAACCAAATGTCAACGGTCAATGTTCAGTTTGTACCGGCTTTAGTGGAACACCTAGATGCAGGTAAATCGTGCATTTGTGAATCAGTTGGGCGCACACAATGTGTCTAGGAAAACTACAAAAAGTTTCAGCACCACGTTTATGCGGCGACAATGTTTGAGTGGAACGTGCAAAACTTCATAACAGATTTCGTTACAGACGCGGCCCAAACCAACGTAAATGGCCCCATCCGTGGTGGAATTTGCTTTAGCCCCGAAAACGAGCTAGTCATAGCGACATAGAGCCTGAGCTTGTCCACTCAAGTAACAGTGAGGCGGAGACACTTGGGGTTGGAACGGCGGGTAAGAGTGTGACACATACGACTGTATTTCATATAGGAAACAAATGAAGTGAGCTTCAGACTATCAGTGATTTCTGTTCCAGCGAAGTTACTGAGACATGGCTCGGACTAGAAGTAAAGGCCGCGGAGTCGTATCTGTCGGAATAGTCTCGCTATCGCTTAGATGAAGAGGACGGTGGAATAAGGAAAGGCACTTTACTTCTGATGACCCAGAATAATTGACAAAGAGGCCATAGTGAGGTGGTCTCACTCCACGTGCACGTATACATTTGTCGAAACACTAGCGATTTTCATACTTTTTGTCTGTCTACACAGGAGTCAGTCGGCAACAAAGCCAGGAGATCCACAGGTGGTCATATTTCCTGGATAGTATGCTACTGACACCAGTGAAACCCTCTGTCCAGGCGACCTCAGTGCATCGGAAGGTGGTTAGGTACAAAATGATGCACCGAAAGGATCTGCTGGAAGAGCTTTGATCAAACAACTCCAGTACGAAACACTTGCGCGACATGTTGGACGACTCACCGGCCCAGTGTCAGGATTGTCATCAGCTGTGCTGAACCTGGTGGTCAGCATAGGCCGGAATGATGTTGATAGCCCGGAGACTACTAGGAACATGAGTGGGAACGATCATGGGCTAAATATATTTGCCTTGGCAACCAGGGGTTCGAAATTACCGAGTAAGTGGCGTCGCAATTACGGTAAGGTTGTAGTTCCTGGCATGCTAGAGATAAACGCACCACCTTCTTTGAACAGGTAAGCAGCGAAATAGATCTGAACCTGGATGATATCTGGGAGAGGACTGCAACGTGCTTGCGAGTCTGACTAACGAATCTGTCTTGCTAAGGGAGTTAACCGTTGAAACCCCTTCGTGGTAGAAGGTTAGACCGTGAAAGTTCAGATCATTGAGAATGGATCCTGGAATTGACGTAAGCTCACTGGAGAAGAACAAGTCTCCTGGGTCGAAAAGAATGGATTGTAGTTGGCCGGATAAAAAACGGTCGCCGTGTGGAATATGACGGGGATTTGGCTGATCGGGGCAAATTCGGTTCGGGGAAATATTACAACCACGTAAAAGCTAGGGCATCCGAAAGGGTGGCAGTTAGGCGTGCTAAAGATGGGCATGAGGAGCATTTGAGGATGAGTGAGGTGAGGGAGGTGACCCCTTTCCGTCCTTTGAAAATGTACCTACCAATCATTAGAACAAAGCATCTTTGATTCAAATGGCAATTGGGCATCAGACAGAGCCGGCGTTATACATCCCAACTTGCGAACTTAGGAAGTGGTTACTGAAGTCAAATAAAAACAAGGCGGCTATACCGGAGGACATACAACTGCTACGCTATGGCGAATGAAGGAAGTCGTAACATATCTACCTGGCAGATTTTCTGCTTCATTCATGGATCAGGTTGTGCCTCCAGAAGAATGAAATCAGGCTGTGGTCGCCAGAACTCACGGAAGAGACAACAGGAAAAATCTCCTTAATTATTACCTCGCAGTTCCTACATGATTATTGCCAAAGGTCGTGCAGACTAATACTAGAAACTGGGTGCTGCAATATGCTGTTAAACATGAGGCTCCAACTTTGTAGCAGCATGGCTTCGTGAAGCCAGAATCCTGTCTGGCAAATTTGTTGTCCTTCGCAGACGAAGCAACTCGGCGATCAGACCGAGCTCAGCAAGTCGACGTGTCGCCAAAAATTTGGAAAAGCTATCGACTCTGTCAACTTCCGTTCATTGCTGATGAAACTGGGCACGGGGTATCTACTCCAAGAGGATGGATAGACTGGTGAACATGAATCGACGTAGGTCCTGATAACTGTCGACGAATTAGCAGCGTAATAGATACTTTTACATGTGCGATTTCGCGACTCAGCGAGTGATACACGGGTTTGGAGCAAAGAACCAGGGTACCCGGATCCATTCAATCTTTCTTATTTGGTGCCAAGCGAGCTTCTGTTGATGTGGCAGCAACGAGTGAAAATGTTGTGTGGCATTCCTCTTGTGAATTGCAGTTGAATACTAAGAACAGGGTGAGAATAGTCGCATCAGTATGATTTAAGCAAGTTAGCATCTGGCAATATTTCAAAGCGATTACTAGAAGCGCTGCTAACGACACCGAGTGAACTCCGTTCTAATGGTTAATAATCTAATAAAAAAAGGTCTGCTGCGTAAGGAAGGTTTGAAGAGTGGGCTGTAAAGCTTCTTGTTGCACCCCACCGTTCGTCAACAGTCCTAAAGATGAAGAACTGTTCAATGAGCTCCAAACTAGGGAAGAGGTATATGGAAATAGAATCACCACGGAGTCGTCGTAATTTAAGTAAATGCAGCTGAGAAACCCAAGCGTAACTTGAGAGGTAGTGTCAGACTGTAAGAAAAGTAAGAAATCGGTATAAAGAATTCCAACGTGAGGAGACGAATCAATGAGAAGGATTAAGTAGAGCATGGAACGTGGTCACCAACATTCTATTAGCACATAACAATCATCAAACACTCACGCAAGCAGCCATTTCAACAATGCGCGTCCAAGTCTCCGAAGAAAATCCCGTAGCTATTGCTAAAGCTACATCCCTTAATCTTCAGCGACCCCCTCCGTTAACTGAGGTGTCGACTGGAAAGAGTCCTAATCCTAAGGCACCAGAAGTCTTCCGCAGTGATGTGAGTAGTGGCTTGGGTCCCCCTGATAGTGAAGCGACTGATCAAACAGTCACCTGCTCCTCACTGTGGGCGTTTCTCTCTACTGTTGGAGAGAATTTAAAAAGCAACAGCAGATCCAAAACACCTAAACAAGGATTTATTACAACCTTGTCACCTGTACGATGCTTACTAGAAGATGAGATTTCAGACTTCTAATGTAGGCGTGAGTCAAAGACAACTTGAATCTGGTGCTAAACACCACATTCCAAGGGACGACGCTTTGCAGAGAAAACTGTACGATTTGCCGCCTACGACTGCCAAGCCAGCCTACAATTATACTAGGTATCACGGCTTCCATCCATTACCGAATAGCTGCGTAGCAACTTGTCTTCTTACTATAAGTGTCAGTGTCAAAACAAATTTGCAACATGCATGCCCCGGCAAGTGTATCACGACCTGGTCATGTTACTAAACCATATGTCCGCCAAGCCGGTCCTTTTTAAGCACACCCCTCGATATTTCGTCAACCACCACCTGACCCACTTCCCTATGTCCCCCTGAGTCAAGCCACCCCAATGGCGCTCTTCTACCACTTTCCATCGTGAAACCAAATCTTTTTGACACCTACTCGAATATAAGCATAGATCGATGCATTCCACAGACCAAGCCTTTTGATATGATATTCTGTAACCCACCGCCCCATCTGTCATGGAGACTCAGCAGTTCAAATGTAGTGTCTGACAAAAAGGTTTCCACCGATTTATTGCTCATGAAGGTGAGAGCACTGGTGAGTAAGATGCAATACACTCACTACATCATTCTCGTGAATGGGACGCAGTGCTGTCCTGATACTACAGACAGGCAGATGTGCATCATATGATACCACAGGTTCCGTAAGGATACTCGGAGCGATGGGTGCAGTAGTTACTTGAAACAGCAATTTTTCGCAACAACATTGGATCGGTCTAGCCCTCATAAAATAGGAGACTCACTGTGGTCAATGGTCTCTATTAGTTCTCACGAATTATTTATAGGGTGCATCAATAAACCACGTAGTGCTAACAGCAGTGAATTAACTGACTTTCTAGAGTATATGAATCACGTGTCAAATATGCCTTGCGAGCACAAAGTAGTTGGTGGTGACCTTAACGTGCTTAATATCTCATGGACCTCATTCTTAGTTCCAGCAAAGCAGGCGGAATTTTTTCAACACATTCAACTGAATGGACCGAACTAACATGTCCTAACGCCTACCAGACAGATCTCATATTCGCCATAGGTGCCTCATCCGTAATGACATCCGTTCTGAAACAGCATCCCGGAAGTCGCAACAATATAAGCAAATGTCTGTTTGATTTAAACACGGCTACCAAACCGACGGTTGTGTTTTACCGTCCGATGAAATTCCTTGGTTGGAATGTCTTCTTCACCCTACTAAGATCCTTGAGTTGGAGTAACTCTTACATCAAACACCTGACATTTTGTATTGACTCTCTGGCCCCCATAAGGTCAAACTGCTTCGTATAGTTTACACAAGGTAGAATCCCTACTGTAAAACGGGCTGACAGACTTAAAGTCGTCGAGCATAGGCACAGAGTAATACTAGATTTCACTCTGGTGATGCAACTGAGCAAAATGTGTGGACACGGAACTTCAAACACAATTCCATCACATAAACAAGCGGAAACTCGCGTTCTGTAACGAACAAAGATGGGTGAAACTAATGCCGCTGATGAAACAGAGAAACCCCATGAGAGGCTCTGCTGGGAAAGTTAATATTCTTAAAGGTAAAACGGTTGCTAATGACCCTGCTGCAGTACCTGAATTCTGTAACTCACATTCCGCTGCTTCGTTTGGCCTAGAAAACACCTAGTCACCCGTTAATGCTTCGTCGAAAACAGACAAATTTCTGAGCAATGCCTTTATTGATGATCGAAGTTCCCGCTCACAGTTACCTACCGACAAACACTCAATCCATCTTGAACCAGACGGTATCCTACCAACTGTCACTAAGCAAGGAGGTGACGATATACCCATCCTTTCAATTATTCTCTTCACCCTGTCACTTTTATTCAGCAATTTCCCACCCCGGTGGAAAAAAAACCAGTCATTACGCCTTGCCCCAAAAGCGGTCCAAGGCAGAACGTTAGTAACTATCTTTCCATTAGCCACACATTAATCTGCTAAATAATGTTTGAAACGATAATAAGGGTGCACAAGTTTGAATACTTAGTACCGCAAAACCTTATAAAATTTTCACACCACAGCCTCTTTAATAAACGCTCTTGTGTGACAAGTTGAAATTCCCATACTATATATCACTGTTCGTCGATGCAGGAGATGTGGCAAAAGCATTTTGGTCTCGTGTCTCATAAGCGCCTCGCGATCGAAATAGCATCTCTTCCCACAAGAGGCCTCTTGTATAGCTGGCTTTCGTCATATCTTGAAGGCTGCACACAGAGAGTCAAAATGAGACAGTATTGCCCAACATCAAAACCATTGATTAGTGGAGTTATTAAACGGAGTGTCCTGGAACCGTTGATTTTCCCAATGCATATAAATGACGTGTGCGGTGTTATCAAACACTTCAAGCCCCTTCTGTTTGCTTACGAAAACAAAATAGTTTACGCGTTTCGCCAGCTCGGTAGCATCGTTTTCTGTCCACGAAGTGTATCACAGAACCTACAGTCATTGCAGCTGTGGTGCAAATCATAGATGGCGACTTTATCAACGAACGAATTGAAAACTACTAATTGTAGTTGTCAGTCATCTTCTACCTCCGTTTCACTAGGTAGTTATAATGTTGGTGCCCAGACTCCCGTTGGTAATCAAGAAATACGACAAGTAAACTCGTTTATTTTCTCCGAACAAGTAAGTATCCAGGTATCAAAAACTAGAAGGACAATAGGCTGTAGCCTAACGGATGCGAGACTGACGACTTACAAATTATGTGCTCGACCTCAGCTTGACTATTGCACATTCACTTTTCGCCATATATGCAAGTCTGATAAGACCTGAATTAAATGAACTCCAGAGATCATCCACCAAAACCGAGTGTGGCTACATTTCCTCAAATAACTGTTTGCAACGCTTTTAAAAACTCGGCCTTGTCCACTATCAGCTCAGGTATTTCGACGTCATCACCACAGCGCTTACCGTTCACTTACAACACAGTTCTCCGCATGGTCCAGGAAATAAGCGCTCCATTTTGCCAACCCTGCTACCCAGAAAAAATTCTTTGTTTTAAAATACTCCTATATGCAGAATAATCATCCAAATGAAGTCGCGGCCAGTAACACCACTGCGTTTTGCAAGGAACTCAGACAGCTATCGTACGCTAGCAAACATGGTGTCTATCTTTAAACTCAGTGTATCGTCTGAGTGTGGCCGGGGAAACATTTAGCCGTCGACTGCATATAACGTACATACAATCCTTCATCATCGTGCCCTACTCGAAAGCAACCTGCTCAAAACGGCTGATCGTGTCACTTACTCACATCCCTGTCTAGCATCTGAATTGCTGCGTGCTAACGGAACCGTCGTTAACTCTGCATCATTCTATTCATCTGTGTTTATTCATGTGCACGCATTGGCCAGATTGCTGGAAAATGTAGAGATGGTGCTTATTGCTAAATCCAGTAGAATGACCTTATATGAGCTATACTTGAAAAAAATTCACGGAGGCTTCCCAAATCGTCCACCTAATATTCTGGTTGCTTGAGTAAATCGCGAAATACGATAACACCTAGTTGACAGCGCCATATACTTTGTTAACCGGAGCATACATTAATATCGCATTAAGTCTGTCAGAAAATGTTACAAACACATTATTCGGCACAATAAATGTGATCGCTGCACACTTTCTCATTCAGCACGCGGGAGTACGCTCTTTTATTCAATCCCATAAACATCCGTTGTGCGAAAAAATCTGCGACAAGTGGGCGCACAGTTCGCTAGATTTTCAACTTTTCTACGGTTTTCAGAAATCGACGAAGCCCTGCGTTGAAGTCTGCCCAATCGATGACCGGCTACTGTGATTTACCGTCTTTTCTCGTCTAAACTATCTTTTTACATTAACATTCTGACTCCAGCTTTAAAAAGTAATGATAAAACATCCTGAAGCACATTTGGATTGTAACATGCAGGCCAGTCGCTTTCGCTTTGATTGTCCGTGACATTTGTAGACCGATTTCAGGGCAATGCGGAAGCACCGGGGAACAGCGTTCTTCCGAAATAGGGGTTACAACAAAGTCCTGTGAAAGGAAGCAATATGAACAAGCATGAGCCAAGGAACCAATAGGCCATGCACACGAATTACACAAACGCAAACTAAAACGGCACCGACACCACAGCAGCGCGCCCCGTTACACAACTCAAATTCACTCCGTAAGCGCTTGCTGGTTTCGGTTGCACGTTACACGGATGCGCTGCCCGAGGTGACCTTGAACTATATGAAACATCGACCCACATACTTGTAAAAGTTGAACTATTGTAACGTCACTCTTTGGACTGAATCCGTGGAGCGAACAAACAATAATCTTCACCGCTGCATACGTCAAAGTTCTGAAGACTACACTCTCGGTAGGAGATTTCGCTTTTGTAGTAATATTTAATCCTTTGTCGTTTTGCATCGTGTGTAATTATCTACAATGATCGCGGATATCCCGGCGTGCTTCTCACATATACGTTTAGAAATGTAGATTCATTATAAGGTGATAAGCGTCCGATCCAAATGCTTGGTGTAATAGTCCGGATGAATTTACTGGTGTAACGGGTTGTCGCGTTTCCAATAGTGACTGCGGTACTCCGCTTTATTTCGCTTGTGAATATCGGGATAAATATCACAAACAACAATGCCAAAGAGAAGGGAGGAAGAGTAATCATCTTGTTCGTGGATCTTCCCCAAGAGTGTGTGTTTCACGTTTCCCCACTGCATGTCCATCGCTTAAAACCTTTTGTTTAAATGGTCACCGATATACGGATACCGCTGCACAAATCATGATTTCGTTGGTGTGTAGTGAAAAGTACGATCGGGACTAGTTAACACGCATGGATTGAAGTTGAAGTGATGATGATGCGCATCATCATCACCCTTCAGACCACTAAATCAACTTTGTGCTCGAAGAGCTTGATTCAACGGACAGTCAGGCAAACTTGGAGGGCAGTTGCATTCAGACATAACCCTGTCATACTTTTACACTCTCACCTTTTTGGCTATTCTTGTAGGTGTTGCTCACTACATATTTCGACACAATCCATTTCTTCTGTTTCGGTTGCTTGTTATAATCTGGTGACCTGCCAGGAGGAGAGAAAAAGAAGTTCCAGAATTAAGAAATATTAGTATGAAAACAGAAACGCACTTTTGAGGTTTCGTTAACTGTTATCACATTCAACATGCTTGCGTCCTTGGAATCTCCAGAAACCGAATTCAGCGGTTTTCCCATCCGAAACACGCCACAACATTTTGAGAACACTGTCAACTTAAAAACCGCAGTTGTTTCAACAATTACTTAGGTAATTCTGATAAAACTGGGTGATCCAAAGACAAGTGCTGTAGACTGCAGGCAAAAATGGAACGGGATATGAAAGTATGTGCACTACCGTACAGTACTTCCCTTAGAACGTTAGAAGGGAATAAATGTCAATAAAACCATGAAGTATTAAGCACAATGATGTTTGAAAACTGGTGGGTGTCTGACAGTTCGACATGAGCGAGTGCGTGGAAGACCAACAAGAGTTTTCGGGTCAGACTCAGGAGGTGCAGGCTGTTTGTTACACCTGGGCTGCGTGAACTGCGAGTCGTTGGGAGTAGAATCGATCCCAGCAGCAATGGAGGGATCTAGAAATTAGGCAACACGAGCAACTTCAAGTTTGTCGATGTTCACTGTATGAGAGGCCTTAACTGCATCAGCACGAACAAACACAAGACCATAAAAGTCAATACTGGAGTGCCGTTTTCCCTGTTTGTTGCCTAAACTGGTAGGATGTGACCGGATTTTCGCCATAGATGACTTCAACTGTTGCACGAAGGTGGCAGCTCTAAGGTTAGTATGGCTCACGTTTGACTTGTTGAGCAGTTCATCAGGGAGGCGAGGTGTCGTAGTGTAAGCTAATTTTGCGGTCGTACAGCCAACGTTTTTCTCAGCAGTCGATCGAATTCCAGGCACAATAAGGGGTAGTGGTCGGTCCAACGCATGGGGTCTAGTTGGGCTTTGGAAACTGTCTTCCTTTGACGCTGGAGGCGTTCGACCGGACCATTCGTCGCTGGATGGTATGCGGTGGTTTTGATTTATTTGGTTCTGAGTAACCGGTTGGGGCCTCTGGAGAGCACTGATTAAAATTGTATGCCTCTATCAGTGGTTACAGTTGTAGAAGCACCATAGTTTGATATCTACCCGGACATGAATGCTCGCGCAACTGTTTCGGTGTTCGCGATGGGGAGCGACTTGGCCATATGCCATTCTTATGGACAAGTAGGGCTGCGCTCGACCCTCGTCCACTAACAACCTGAGACTACTTCTTTGAAGAGTAGTGGGAACGTAGTCCCACCAGACATCAAATTAAAAGAACGCCTTAGAATTTGGAACCAGACAGTATATATCCAGCAGTGTTGGGAAATATGGTGAGCAATTAGTTTTAGCCTCACCTGAGACCAACGACAGCAACCAAGAGGAGAAAGAAAAGGGGTGCGAGATGGGCTCCGGCTCACTCAGAGGCACTCGAAAGCGCACCGGACGAAAAAAGCGTGGAAACTTCGAGTGCGTTGAACAAAGCTTGGAAATGTCCAGGTTAAAATACGTTGAATAATGAAAGAATGGGTGAGTCGTTAGGAGAGGAGCAAATTTTCGCTGCGTGCAATTAGTTGCACGGCTGTAGAAAGTGGCGCTAAGTTGATATCAGGCTTCTTATAGCAAGCATACACTAAAGCATGCGTACGGAACAGACAGGCAATAAGGCACGGCTGCAACTGGGGCCCTCAGTGAAGCCACACGATCGCTGGTCACCACGCCATCTGATAGAGCGGTCAGCGCAAGTCAAGATATATCGATGACCCTCTGAAAATGGAACGGCTCGACTATGTCAACATGGGAGTAACGGAAACGTGTAACGCGGTTGAAGGATATGTTAAGGGTTGTGATGGTATATCAATGAACTTTGTTCCGATGACAACCTTCGAAAGTCCTCGTGTATTTTCGTAAGGACTTGTGCATGTTTGGCCATGCGGATCGGTCCGAAATTAGAATAACGGTGACACGAACGTTGGCATAAGACACGTGGTGAAGAGTGTTAAAAACACAAAGAGTCTGAAGTACACAGGCACAAATAAACGGGGGATGAATGTCGGGATGTCATATATGATTGTGCCATCGCAGTTGGCTAAAGGTGTAGTGTTCAAGTGAGCCACAGCCGGCCGGTTACGAATAACGCAACGAGTAGACAAATGGTGTATTCCCGACAGGCGAAATCGACGTGAGAGCGAACGACTAACAAGATGAAACTTTAGCACAGTGAAACGACGAGCGAGGATTTAGCAGAGCCGTACGTTCGTGTGCGCGGGCGACTTGCTGGTAACCATACTCGTTCAAACAAACATTTAATCGCATACAAAAGTTGAGGAGGATAAAGAGCACAAGTGTTAACCGTTGATTTAACATGGTAAGCATTAAACAAAGTAAAGAATAATTGCAACAGTGCTTTAATTCTGGGTCGTTGTCTTTTCCTGGTGCTAGTTCCAAATTGACGGTGTTGGTTCGGTGTAGGCTACTCAAGGTGATTCTGGATAAGGCATCGTCGATGGTGTTTTTATCTCATTCGATATGTCGTATGGCTGTTGTGAACTGGGAAATGTATTCAAGCTTCCGAATTTCTTTCGGAGAGTAGCGACCGGGCTTGACGTTTAAAGAATGAATAAGTAGTTTGTGGTTTGTTACGTTAGTAAAATATCTGCCTCCCAACAATTGACGAAAGTGTTTAATGCCGAGAAAGACAGCCAGTGACTCGCGACCGGAGGTACTATAGCGCGTTTGCGCATCTTGAAGCTCGCGGAAGAAAACCGATTGCCGCTGGACTTGACCGATCACCACCTGCTGCAGAACAGCGCCGACAGCTGACCGGGATGCATCTGTCTGCGGAATAAGAGTCGAATTTTCGTCTGGACGCATGTTTGCTAGGGTCGTCACTTACGATAACCGTCTTTTGCTGTAAGAAATGCAGTTTTAGCTTGAAGCGGTGGAAAAGAACGCCTGGGATTGTTCTTTAACAAATCCTTAGCAGGTTTCAACAGATCTGAACAGTTCGGGACGAAGCGACATTAGTGATTGACAATACCTAAAAACAGACCTAGACATTTCTGGGATTGCGATGGTGGACAGAGTTTCAATACCGTCGCGAATGCTTCGGTGCCCCAGAAATTCTATGGAGTCCGTCCAAAGAACACACTCCATTGGGTTTAGGGTTGGGCCGTACTGATAGAAACGTTCAAAAACTGTACGGATATGTGACATGTGTTGATGTGCGTCCTTGTTCGCGACGAGAGTGTCGTCAACATAGACAAACGTGAAGTGAGGGCCACGGAGCAGCTGGTCCATGAACCTTTGGAATGCTTGGGCTGCATTTCGCAAACCAAATGGTATTCAGACAAATTCATACTGCAAAATTTCGGTGATGATTGCCGCCATCGCAGCGTCTTCTGGGGGGCCACGGGGATCTGGTGTAATGTTCGAATCAAATCAAGCTTTGAGAAAATGGCCACCACGCAGACCGATGGGAAGATTGTGAAGGTGAGGAATCGGATTTTTGTCAAGGACGGTGGTGTTGTCTAAAGCGCGATCATCGCCACACGTGCGCCAATCGTCAAGTGAAGTTTTCAGTGCCATATGCAGGGGTGAGACCCGCGGACTTCTGGGAGGCTGGAAAACATCGAGTCGTAGAAAGTTATCGAAATCAGCTTTAACGATTGTGAGTTTCTGTCGTGGTAACCGACGCGGCGTGTGACAGTAGGTGACCTTTTGATGGTAACTTGAAAGACAACATCATGTTCTACCTTTTTCAAGGAGCTGGTGGGTTGATAAGGCGTGGGAACTGTCCAAGCAGGACTAAAAACCGTCTTCAGGTAAAGCCGGACTTAATCTCACTGACTTAATCGGTGTGGCCTTTCCGTGTACACATAAAGCTGTTGTGCTCTCCAGCAGTTATCGACTTCTTACATCCACCACAATCCCAAGGAGGTGAGAGAGTCAACGCCAGTAATTGGGTGCTGCGCATCTGCAACGGTGAAGGTCCATTGGAATTGCCAACGGAGTCCAAGGTCGATGATATGTAACTTTTCTTTGTTGGTCTCTATTGCAGTAAGGTTAGCGGCCAATAGAGCACACGACACCGATTTGGGGTTGTTTGTCACCAATGGATGGTTTAACACTAACTTTGGGGACCGTATCAATAAGGAAACTGAGGGACTAAAAGGTCGAATACATTAAACGGGCGACATAGGTACGGGCCAGTGGCAGCCGCCGACATTAGTGACTGACCTGGTCGCTTCCCATATGGGCTTGACAATTTCGAAAGGAACAAAGCTGGCTACAACGAGGAACATGTGTACCTAACCGACGGTGATAATAGGACATACTTCCATCGAACTGTCCTGTGAACGACCTACTGCGTGAGCAAGACTTTGAGCGCACTGGTGGCCGTTTGTCTGCTAGCAGTTTCGATAAGATGGCTAGCTGCAACCACATTTGTGAAAAATGCTCTTCCACTTTTGAGACGTCCAGTTGGAGAGTGCCGCGGTTGCAAGACTTGCAATCGAGCTACTTGCTGAGGGGCATAATCTCGATGCATCTGGTCAGCTGGCTCTGCTTGGTTAGTTAACGATGTGTCTCTCTCCAAAACAGCCAGCGTGTGACAGAGCTTGCGTGGAAGGTTCTGAAGACACAAATCGCGCAGCACACGTTCCTAGGCAGTCTGCTTGTCTGAAAGCGTAGTCATGCGACGAAGCAACTGTGAGAAGATGCAACCACCCAATTCAACGCGAGCAAGAAGCTTGCGGAGGTTGTCCTCGTCAGAAGCTGCCATCCTGTTAATAATGGCCAATTTGTTGACATTGTAAGGGTTTTCGACTGGACACTCATAAATCACATCTGCGACTTCCGTAGCGACAGACTCATGTAAATTTGAGACGAGGTAACTATAAATGGTGAGCTGTGATTGAATTCGCCGGAAGTCACAAATAACTTCAGTGTGTTCGGACCAAACGCCTTGGGTTTCTACTGCCTAATGCATGGAGATTAACTAAGACAGCATTCTCTGAGGCAGTCATTCCATGTTCAAAATCAGAAGACGTATTGATGAAGAGGAAGAAAATGGGTGAAAGCAAAAATATCACAATTTTTGGAGAACAATAAGGGAAAGACTGCAGAACAAACAAAATTTTAGTGATACGTTTGACAAATTCAATACACAGACTCACTATTTTGTAGAAGACTAACCCCTGTACAAATGTGTCAACACAAATAGTCGGTTTCAAAGGCAGTCGCTAACTAGCTCTCTATAAGCAACCCCGATCTGGACGGAACAGGAGCACCGAGGAGACGAGAGGCGCGCACCGAAAGTGTATTGTGAAGTCAGACCGATTTAACCAATTCGTGTTCATTTGGTGCGAGAACAACTGATGAAGAATACATATATAAATAAAGGGTAATATAAAAATGTGCACAATACCCTATAAGCCTCATGGTTGTTTGTGCTGGTTCCTTCTAGAGGTATGTAAGTGGAACTTATGCTTCGGGAGAACGCTGTTCTTGTGTACTTTCATATTGCCCCGAAGTTGATCCGTAATTGTTACGGGCATTCAGGGTAAAAAAAAACGACTGGCCTGCAGGTTAAAGTTGCTAGAAAATAAGATGTTCGTTAGTCAGGGCCCTCAGAAAGTAAGCCGACGACCTTCTGTAACAAACTAATGTCTACGGAGATTTTCTTCATTCAGCTGACCTTTCAGTTTTGTTCAAGTGTTCATGAGCGATGCCGACGACGTCCCGTAACTGACGACATGTCAACGCTTGTGTAATGCCATTAACCAAACCGAAATGTGCATATTCACCATGATGTACGTCACGTATCAACGGAGTTCGCGGTGTTCCCATCAATGTTCTTTCATCGGACGACAGTTGAAGCAATCTTTCTCTCAGAATTTGCAACAGCCGACTGATTTGCACTCCGGGATTATTACTTGAAACAACCCAATTTCTAAGTCGATCGACAAAATTGTTCGACAAAACAGACTGAGCATCCTCAGTACCACGGGTTTCCTGCAACAAATCACATTGTTCTGCTTGCTTGTGAACATCTTACACTGTCGGTCACAAAGAGGAAGCATTCACAAACACCTTCTGATACACTGGTTGCATGGCACTCAGTATGCTCCAGCCCAGCGTTCGAAACGCTAGCCTGGAAACTTTCCACTGCAAGGCGGACGTGACGATAAATAATGGAACGACTGACCAGTAATTCCATACACCATTGAGGGCAATATACATTCGTTAATGTGAACTCACATTTTGTTCACATTGCAGATTTTCAGACATCTCCAAACAAGACGACGAAATTGTAGCCAACTAGAAACCTGACAAGGGAAACCAGATGAAATTCGAATATGGTGAAGTTGAGCGCGTTTTACCTCCTCAACAGCTACAAGGACGCGGCCGTATTCTGCCCCAAGATTGACGTAATTCATCCCTAAACTTAACACTAATCAAGTGCCGAGCGTATTCCATCCCGAAACTGTCGTGAATTATCCCTAAATAATCCCCAGTCTGTGCGAACAGGACACTCAAGACACCCAGAGGACACCTGTGAGACGGTTATGCCACCTGGGACCAGCTGAGACTCCCACTGCCTTGGAATGCACGGAAGTTTTGTCAAACACTGTCCGGGTGTTTAGCTTGACAGGTAAATTAACGAGCAGACCAATTGAAAAAGTGGCCCATGGTTTGTCAATACCCCTCCATGATCTGTTCAGAATTCGTACCGGCACCTCTTCGCGGACGTGATAAAGGCTACTGCCACACCCATACTTAAAGCAGGCGATCAAATCTCCTGCTAATTGTCAGTCCATCAGCCACACCAGTGTCCCATGCCCAATGTCCCGCGCCATCCTTAAACGGTTTCAGCGATTTGTACACAGGTTCGAGGTTGGGGGCCCGAATTCCCAAGATCCAGCCAGTTTACCCGTTTCGATGTCCGGTGGTTTTTTGTTGACCTGAAAGGCAATCATTGAGAACGGGGTGTATCATCGCTCTTGGGGTTTACGGAAAGTACCAAGATGATAATATAACAAGACAAATTAAACTGCAGATCTGACAGGTTCTTAAGTATGTGTAAATCCAATAGCACTGTAAACTGTCCTTAGAAGAGCAGCTATAAATGCTCTTCCACTGCAACGACCTTCCATTAAAGGTTGTTGTATCAACCTCTAATGGAAGTTTGTTTCGGTTGTTGATAACCCCACAAGAGAATAACTGTTGCCTAAGGAAGGTCCAGGGCGGAATCTTAGGAAGCTTCGTGATCCCTTTGACCGTTATCACCTGCTGAGGTAAAGAATTGCTGGACGAGTCCCGCGCTGAAGAAAACGCGTATATGAATCTAGTCACTACAGCGTCTTCGGAATCCAAGTGCATAAAGATCAAGAATTTTGAGCAGACACCCGTAGGTGAGATGCCGAACACCAGTAGTCACTTTGGTGACTACTAGCTGGACACGTTCAGTGGCGAGGATGTACTTCAATCCGGTGTAAACGACTCGATTTGCATATTCGAGCAGTGGTCTCATGTAGACTTCGTAAAGCGTTCGAAGGGCACGCTTGCCTGCACGGGGAAAGGCTATTCTTATCACCCCAAGAACCACAAATTCCCTTTTTGGCCGCCAGCTGGTGGTGATAAGAGAAGGATAAACCTGTCGACAACAAAATCCCTAAATCCTTTTTAAGATCAGCTTTCGTGATATCCATGACAATTTGTGCTCCGTGTATCACGGACAGGTTCCCGGAATCTCCAACAAGCGACATATGTGTACACCTGCTAGTCTTAAAACGGTCAAAGTCAATCTGCAGTGCACTGGGATCACATGCGTTCTAGAACTTTAAATCATCAGCATAAAACAGGAAGTTTGTTGGAACTTATAAAACAAAATAATTCCCAGTCGGTGTTCACTATCGATAACTGATCGAAAACGAAGACCCAAAAATCAGCGCGTTGACCCCGTTTATCAGAATCGACCCTGGAAAATAAATCGTACAGAGGAGCGCGTAAAGCTAACGAGGCACGGGGCGAGTTGTGTGTTTCCCCCGGGAGATATGTTACAAACTGTATAGCCTGACTGCAACAAAAGTAGGCGGAACAACAAAATCTTCAAAAAGGTGCAGATAAATGCGACTATCGAAACATTTTTCATCACAGTCGCTACACGTTGCTAGAAATAAGCTCGGGAGGTTATTGATGCTGATCAGAAACAGCAACGTTTGCGCCGGTAACTCGAATTATGGTTTTGTACGCGCAACGGAAACCAGCAAGCGCGCACGAATTGAGTTTGAGTTGCGTGACGGGGCGTGCTGCCGTGTTGCCGGTGCCGTCTTAGTTTTCGTTGCGTAAGTCGTGTGCATGGCTCATTGGGCCTTCGGCTCATGCTTGTTTGTATTGTTCTTCTTTTTAGGACTGTTGTTCGAACCCCTATTTCGGCAGAACGCTGTTCTCCGGTGCCTCCAAATTGCTTCAGATTCGGGCCACAAGTGCTACGGACGGTCCGAGCAGAAGCGGCTGGCCTGCATGTTACAGTTTTGTAACGCATTTCGCTGTCGTGTGTTTGACGCCATTTTGGTTTTCGTTTGAGTAAGTTGTGTGCATGACTCACTGTGCCTCTGGCTCATGCTGTTCCGGTTTTCGTTACCATTCCAGATTCTCGCTGTACTTCCGTCCTCCAGAGGGACGCTGTTCCTCAGTGCTCCCACTCCGTTCGGCATTACAGTTTAAATTTTCTTGCTGTTACAGTCTATTCATATTTCTGTCCTACTGGTGCCTTGTGCATCAAAAAACTGCGTAAGACTACTGTTAATCGGTATCGAATAACAACAATTCTTTATTTGTTGAATTGGTCGCGCTACGTAGTATCCGATTTTTGTTTTCACGCTTTATCGTGCCTGTTTCGTTTCTTGTGAGTCGCTGAAAACTAACTGTCCTTCGTTGCATATTACTTATCCTCGTCGACAATGACCCTTGTCAGATATAGCAGTGCTGGGACTCAACAGACACTGTCTGTGGCAGCGTCTGCGGCCGGTATGATTGTCAAATATCCGTACAAAACGACATTCAGTGCCACCAGTGTCAGAGGCGGCATCACTCCAAGTGCACTGGTCTTACCGAACACCGGTACAAAGAGCTAACTTCTCCATCTCTCATTTACATATGCATGAATTGCGGGTTTGACGAAAATCAAGACACCGCTCCACCGCTGATTGGTCTTACACGCACCACGTCAAGTAGGGTGACGCAGAAAACCTGCGACTGTGAATGCGGAGCTCTTATTAGCTCTGTATCTTCTTCCATTTCTTCCATGTGGAGTAAGATAGAGGAGTACCAACGGACTGTCCGATATGAAACTGGAACTACACCCTCTGAACGAGTATATAGCGCTTGCTCTCCCTGGTGTTGCAATCACCAAGAGGGCAGGTGCCCTGTCAACTGCATACAGAGAAGGCGGGAAAAAATGGAGGAAAAAGCTCTCAGGGAAAAGAGTTGTTTTGTGGGGCCGCTTCCCTACAACCTGTACTCCAACCGAGCTAGCTAAAACAATCCTAGCGCCTTCAGTCTCCCCGGATGTCACGCACCTGGTACTCGCGAGTGGGCTGCGGGCCAAGGCAACCAAAAAGTCACTTGGCCTTTTGATAAATTTGCCAGCCATGCTCAGACCCGAGGTAGTGGTGGGAAGAAAAGGGGCTTTGAAATCCGCCAATGCCCATCTGAAATGCTATATTTCGACTGCTCACCACACGAGAGAGCGAGACGCGAACAGCGGACCAAGACTAAGCCAAGAATCATGGCAGACGAGAAGCTACAACTAGAGACTAAAGTTGTAGTTTCTGCCCTCGAGGCATCCCCTCAGATCCCTGTGCCTGTTGTAGAAAGCGGAGGCACCGTTTGCATGGTCGTTCCAACGACCGACGCCACAGGCACGAACATTAAGGGTACTGACACCGCCCAAAAACCGTCTTCAAAGTTACCCACCCCAAAACCCACCAAACTGCTCGGCAGGAAACACTTTCTACCAAGAATTCGAAACGGAAGCAGCCTGCTAGAGCCGCCTCCTGCAACTCGAGAAACATTAATGATTGAATAATCTTTTACATTTGCGATAGGTCGCACGTCGTCGTAGAGTCCACGATAACGCAGATCGTTAGTGCAACCGTCGTATCCAAGCCGGGTTATCGTGAACGCTGGGCGTTAATGATGTGCGTCGGTTATCAATTCACGCAGTTCATGACAATTAATTTGGCCCACCCCTATAAATATTTCTCTCAGTAGCCCCAAAACACAGCGCGCATTTTCATCTTCCAAATCCCGCACCCAGCGAAGGAAGAAGTCAAATTTTCCGTGGGTGAAAACTACCAAGTAGCGGAATTTGACAGGGCGCAGAGGTCGCAAGTTGCGGCGCCAAGAACGCTTTTAGTCCGGCTCACCAGTTTAGTGCACGTCGCACTATGTCGCTTTTTCCTCAGGTACGCAATTGTCAGACGCGAAAAGCAAAAGGCCGTTGAGGAGAGAGACCGAATCTTTGTTTGACGAAATGTACAGGTGGTCTCTGATGGGTTTATAAAAGGCGCCGACACACGAATTAGCTAAAGAGGCTAGATACCGGCCGTCGAAAAGCGAGTAAACCGGAAGAGTAAGACACTCGTGTCCATCGAGTTCGCACCACGGTCACATTGTGGTGGATTGTCAGGTCGGAGGTGCGAGTTTTCAAACGCTTGGCCAAATACCTCAAAGCGGGGAGCAGGTACGTTTAAAAGCCTGCTGCGATCGGATCAAGAACAACGTGCGCGACCGGATGAGTCATCGCTCGACTAGATCGGACCAACGGGCGAGGCCGGGCAGGCGAAATACGACAGACGGCCAGGTCGGAGGCGTGGTTTTCCCAACATTTAGAGAAACATTTCAACACGATGTTGGAATACGGTCAAGGCCAACATTAGGTGGATGACGGATAGCACGAGCAGCCGGACGAGCCATTGCGCAAGGAAATCGGACAACCAGAAGCGGAATGGCAAACGGAAAACCCCCCGATAGAAGGCGCCGATCACACACGTAAACCGGTCAGAAGTGCACACGATGTGTGAACGGAAACCGGGGGTATTGTGGGTTGGAATTATGACTCATAAACGAGAGAGCGCGCGTTGCATGTGGCTGGCGATTTGGACAATAAAGATTGTGCCTTATTGGACGACTTCTCACTACAACATGACATGCAGACAAACAATCGGACATCATGCATCATGCGAGCTTTCTTAATAACCTAGATACAATGTACAACTGTGAGTTTTGTAACTATTCCACACAGCATACCGCAGGCAGTCCAGTGTAACCTCCAGGCCTCTACACACTAATCAAACGCCTTGTATGATCGCCGACCTTCGCACTGGTGGTGAGTTCGCACCCACAGTCTCGAACGAGGGCCATCAGAACAACTCGGAAGAACAAACCGAAAACAGCGCCACCAATGTACTCAATTCTAGGCCTTTTTCCCCGACTCTTCCTCGCACCCTCCTTTCTATTTTCTCATAAAACCCAGTGAGGAAATAGCTTTCAAATGCATGTATACGAACTGTCTAAGTCCGTCCAATAAATTGCCGGATATCAGTTAACTCATGACGC
>QNGE01004372.1:25525-37580 GCA_008508345.1 Paragonimus westermani
CGCAGCTGAGTTGGAGTGGTGCAACATAACGACGGTGGCTAATTCATCCTTAGTTCTATCGAACGACTCGATGGCTGTTGGTGATAACTCTACAACTCCGTTGACACGGCCGCGGAGTAAATCGGCTAAAGGCTGCGTAACCTGAACGTTGTGTGGAATAAACCGCCTGTAGTATTTGACCATTCTGTTGAATCGACGAGTAGCGGCGGTGGTGGTAGGACGGGAAAAATTCCGGATTACTCCTACCTTATCGGTTAACGGTCGAATACCATGCTGGTCAACGTGGTGCCTTATAAGCTCTACTGCTGGCTAGCAAAAAACACTTTTCCGCGTTAACCGTTATGCCTAAATTTGTTAATCTGTCGAAGAGCTGTCGCAAATGAATCTGGTGTTCTTCAAACGCGCTCGCAACTAATAGGTCATCGACGTAGGGGTGGACGAAATGCAGACCCCGTGTGACGTCGTCGATGAAACGTTGAAACGTTTGTGCAGCGTTTTGCAAACCAAACGCATACGTAGAAACTCGAATAAACCGAATGGTGTGATGACGGCTGTTTTGGCAACATCCTCATCCGCAACCGGGATCTGGTGATATGCGCGCACCAGATCAATTTTCGGGAAAACACGGGTACCATGAAGGCTAGCCGTTATGTCCTGTATGTGTGGAATCGGATACCTGTCGTGCATTGTGCCTTCGTTGAGCGATCGATAATCTTCACACAGGGGCCAATCGCCCAACGCTTTAGGGACTATGAGGAGTGGAGAGACCCAAGGGCTACTGTACGGGCGAATGATTCCGAGCTCGAGCATGTGCTCAAACTCAGTGCGGGCTATCTTAAGCTTGTCTGGTGTCAACCTGCGAGCTTTGGCGAACATCGGCGGGTCTGCCGTGACTATGTGGTGCCTCGTGGAACCCCTGACGGCAGGCAGAGATGAAGACTATTGAAAAGCAGTCGGATACTCATCGATTTAACAAAATCAAAGGAATTCAGTTTCGAAGAGCTTTGATGTACGGGACTGATTGATACCTTATCGGTCAAAATCCCGGTAACCGTAAGCTTTGTCGTTTGGAGACTAAAAGGTGTCGTCTGGAATCTACCAACAGGTCAAAGTGCTGGAGGAGGTCGATGCCAATAATCGCCATTTGGACGTCGGCGACCGTGAAGATCCAGCGGAAAGGCCTACAGAGACTTAAATTAGGTGTGCGAGAGCGCTGACTAAACACTTTTATAGTGCTTCCGTTGGTCGCGCGAAGATTCGAGATGGATGACCTGTTTAAGTCGTGGGTCTTAGGTGGGATCGGGCTGACCTCGGCACCTGTGTCGATAAGATAGCGAATCCCCGACTCGTGATCTTCAAGAAAGAACAGGCGACCAGGCGGGCCAGTTACGTCGTTGACCATGTGGATTTGGCTGCCCTGTTTGCTGACTGGACCAAGGGTACAAGGCTGTCGGCATCGTGGGGCTTTGTTGCCAAATTGCTGGTGATACCAGCAGTGATCCGGATTATCGTTCGGTGGCGGCTGACGAGAATCACGTGACCCTACGAGGTTACTGTGTAGTCGAATTGAAGTAGTCGAACGTGATCTCAAACGCTGCGTCGTTAAGGCCTGAAGTTGTTTAGTTAGGGTGACAACTTGAGCAGTTGGAGTGGAAATTGCGTCCTGACTATTAGACGCGAGCTGGGAAACAGCGGTGCCGTATGTTTCCACGATCCGTTCGGCGACATCATCCAACGTTGACAAGGTTGCTGATGGGTTGCGCTGAGAATGTTTTGCATATCCTTAGGCAGACGCTATAGCCACTTCTTCCTAAGTAGAGCCTCTTCTATGTGTGTCGTGCCTGCTAACCGCTGCATGTGGCGAAGGAGCTGCGGTGGTTTACGGTCACCGAGCTCGGTCGGACAAGCCAACGCGCTTAATTACGGCCGCTTTAAGTTGCCCGTAGGGTTCCATAGAGTCCGGTAACTCCAGAACATCGTCCGCCTCATAAATGACGTGAGATCGCAGTGCTGCAACTACGCGATGAAAACGCGTTAGATCTGAACTAATCTGTCGTTGCACAAATGTGGCTTTCACCTAAACAAACCACGATTTAGGATAAATCCCTCTGAAAGGTGCAAACGGTACGGCTGATGCACCGACCAAAGCGTCTGACAAGAAGTGTGTTTGAGCCTCCATTGAAGCAAAAAATGGATATATGTAACACGTAGTAAAGAAATAACAACTGAGAGTTATAAAAAGGAGATGATTGTGGAAAACAAAAATTATAGGAACCGGCTCGCCAATTTAGTGCACGTCGCACTATGTCGCTTTTTCCTCAGGTACGCAATTGTCAGACGCGAAAAGCAAAAGGCCGTTGAGGAGAGAGACCGAATCTTTGTTTGACGAAATGTACAGGTGGTCTCTGATGGGTTTATAAAAGGCGCCGACACACGAATTAGCTAAAGAGGCTAGATACCGGCCGTCGAAAAGCGAGTAAACCGGAAGAGTAAGACACTCGTGTCCATCGAGTTCGCACCACGGTCACATTGTGGTGGATTGTCAGGTCGGAGGTGCGAGTTTTCAAACGCTTGGCCAAATACCTCAAAGCGGGGAGCAGGTACGTTTAAAAGCCTGCTGCGATCGGATCAAGAACAACGTGCGCGACCGGATGAGTCATCGCTCGACTAGATCGGACCAACGGGCGAGGCCGGGCAGGCGAAATACGACAGACGGCCAGGTCGGAGGCGTGGTTTTCCCAACATTTAGAGAAACATTTCAACACGATGTTGGAATACGGTCAAGGCCAACATTAGGTGGATGACGGATAGCACGAGCAGCCGGACGAGCCATTGCGCAAGGAAATCGGACAACCAGAAGCGGAATGGCAAACGGAAAACCCCCCGATAGAAGGCGCCGATCACACACGTAAACCGGTCAGAAGTGCACACGATGTGTGAACGGAAACCGGGGGTATTGTGGGTTGGAATTATGACTCATAAACGAGAGAGCGCGCGTTGCATGTGGCTGGCGATTTGGACAATAAAGATTGTGCCTTATTGGACGACTTCTCACTACAACATGACATGCAGACAAACAATCGGACATCATGCATCATGCGAGCTTTCTTAATAACCTAGATACAATGTACAACTGTGAGTTTTGTAACTATTCCACACAGCATACCGCAGGCAGTCCAGTGTAACCTCCAGGCCTCTACACACTAATCAAACGCCTTGTATGATCGCCGACCTTCGCACTGGTGGTGAGTTCGCACCCACAGTCTCGAACGAGGGCCATCAGAACAACTCGGAAGAACAAACCGAAAACAGCGCCACCAATGTACTCAATTCTAGGCCTTTTTCCCCGACTCTTCCTCGCACCCTCCTTTCTATTTTCTCATAAAACCCAGTGAGGAAATAGCTTTCAAATGCATGTATACGAACTGTCTAAGTCCGTCCAATAAATTGCCGGATATCAGTTAACTCATGACGCTCAACCCCATATGTTTGCCTTGACGGAGACCTGGCTTACATGTGATATCATGGAAAGTGAACTGAGATGCCCGGGGTATTCAGTTTACCGGGCTGACTCCGCCCGAGGGAGAATTGGGGGTTGTGCGTTTTTCAGCAATGCCTCCTGACACCCACGGTTATAAATGGCTTCCAGTCCTCTGATGAATGTGACGCTCTTTGGCTTCAACTACCACTGCGTGACCAAGACTCATTCCTAGTGGGGGTCATTTGTCCTTCTATTTCATCCGACGACGACACCCTTTTCGTAAGCCTGGAAAACTTCCTGGGCCTTCAACGCTTTACTCATCCGCTTTTTATGGGCGACTTTAATGCACCCAAGATAAACTGGGCATCACTGTCTCACCAGTACTGTGAAAGCGGATTCTCAACGTTCCTGTCAGCGCTGTTACGACGGAATTCATGGACACCGCACATCACCGCCCCGATGCGGTATTGTTTCGGTCAAATTCCCTTTCTGCTCGACTTGGTCACCACTAATGTGAGCCACTTGGTAGACAGCGATCAAGCCGCCACTTGGACAAAATGACCACTCTCTGTTAGCCTTTGATCTTATCTGTTACTGGTCACAACAACCAACAAAAAGGTCCACAGTTCGAAACTTCAATCTGGCAGATTTTAGCGGCCTGATAACCTACCTAGGTTCACTTCTTCTTGACCTGGTCTCCGTGGACCAGAACTACCGTGATTTTCAAAGCGAACGACTTATTTATACCTCGCAAAATGTGCGTCGGCCGCCCGTTCCGCGCAGGATACGTCGTCTTCTCGATAACCGTTCCCATTTATTCGCGAAACATAAGCTTACGGGAAACTCAGAAGACCTAAGCGCGTTCTACATTGTCCGAAACAAGTGTAGGCGGGAAATCCGCGTACACACCAAACTCGTACAAGAGAAGATCCTCCTCAGAGCCCGCAGAAACGAAAACTTCTTATTTAAGCATATGCGAGGACCAAGAAAGAACGAAGCTTCAGCTCTTTCTTTAGGACTGCCCAACGGGGAGACTTTATCTGACCCCCTAGTTGTGGCCGCGTTATTCAGGGTGTATTACTCGACAGTCTACAACGTCGCGTCCTCGAGCAGGCATCCTGTCCTACCGCTGCAAAAGTTCAAACAACCACTCGTGACTGCTGAGTTTTCTGTGTCAGTTGTTGAAGACCTTTTACTCAAGGTTAATTCATACAGTGCAATGGGTCCTGACATGATCCACACAAGAGTGCTCAAGGAAGCAGCTGTTAGTCCGGCTAAACCCCTTTATAAGCCGTTTAAGCAAACACTCCAGACTAGCATCCTCCCTAGCGCATGGAAAGAGACGACGGTCACACCCAAATTTAAAGTGAATGACCGGCACTCTCCGGCTAGTTATCGGCCATTCAGCCTCACCAGCATCCCGTGAAAATAATGGAACGCCTACGACAGCGCGCCATACTCAATCACCTCTTATGTAATAGCGTGTAGTGTGCCGCCATCTTGTTTGACCACATACACTCCCGCTTCCTTTCAGGTCCTCGAACAGACGGGCTGGCTGCATCTGTGCATGGGGCTGAGGAAGATGAACAACCAGAGCCCGAGGTCAGCGGTCAGTGAACATGAGACCACTCCTGATTGGTGGTTTGCTTCCGGACCGTGGGGTCCCCTATATATATGAACAAGGACTCAATGTGAACTGAATCTCCTTCGGTATCTGTGTTGTGTTAATACGCGTTCCTCGTTGCCTTGTGGTTTTTTCTCTTTTTGTGTTAGGTAGACTCTATTGTGCTTCGATTACGAAGGTTGAACATTGTGTGTTTTGTCACTCTTGACTGACCCATTGGAATATTACATTTCTGACACCCACGGTGGGACACGAATTTCCGAATAATGCTCAGTTCATCAGATACCGAAGAAATGCCGAAATTTATATAGGAGGTTGAGATGGTGTGTATTTCAGACACGGAGCATGCACGGCACGTACAAGAGAAGCGTGGACTTTCGGCGCTGGAGGACTAGATTATTGGGGAAGACTTCCACATCTGGGAAGCTCAGGTGCGCCACTACGTGAACCACTTCCCCCCAGACCGGCAGGTGAATGCCGTGTTGACCGTGATTTCCCGTGAGGCATACGGAAAAATTGTTGATTTGGATACCCCATAGAATCTTGAGAACCTATTTAACTTTTTATGACGAAGGATCGCAGGTCTCCGCCCTATATTTGAATGTTGCAGGCAGTTTCATGAAAGACGCCAAAGCGGTACGGAAAGCTTAATGGGTTATATACGGCAGTTGAGGAGACTAGCGCGACTGACGTTTGTAGTGGAGACCCAGGAGCAGAGGGAAAGCCGTATTTTAAGAAGAGCTTTTGGAAGGGATCCGACAGCCGCAGTGTCACCGTGAATGCTTCCTCCGCTCCCCTAAACACCTGACCAAGGCTGAATTGTTGGATCAGGCGGTACGTGTAGAGCCTGCTGATGAACAGATCACTTGTGTGAATTAGGGCTCTCTGGCTTATCGAGGGCAGGGTCGGTTTACCCGCGGAAGCGCTTACACAAGGGACAAAGATTGTGCACAAGGCCAGCTAACAGCGGAAATTCCAATGAACGGGCGATCCGATTGGCAAAGATGCTTCACTTGTGGCCGGCATGGACACTTGGCACGTTGGTGCCCATTATCCGCTCGGAAGCGTACGCATCTTGGTAAGTCTCCGGTGTGTAGGTCGCGTATCCCTCTTGTTTCTAAATATGAGAATAGGGATGTTACATTGTGGCTGTAGGATTTTTGCGCATGGTCCTAAATTTTCCTTGATGGAAAACATAGGGCGGTGTATGTGTGTCCAAATGGACCATGTACATCAATCAGGAAAGCCGAAATCTGTGTGGCGCACAAGTTGACAGAACCCTAAAGGAAAACCCGAACGAATGCTGCCACTTGAGCACTGAAAACTCTGCACCAAAATGCACCATGTACACTAATCAGAAACGCTGAAAGCACATGGAGGTAGACAATTGCGGCTGTCATGCGCAACCGGAATCCACCAACGACGTGCGAGAGAAGTGCAAAGCCAGCGATGCAGATTTAATTAGGGATAAGAAGAAAGTGAGAGAAATGCAAATATTGGTCAACACGGACTGAAACAGTGAACTTGGTTCGATTGCAATTGGTGCAAACATTGCTAATCGACTAGTGAATGGAATAGGAACGAATTGAAACATAGACTGGCTGATAACCGTGTGATTGTGCAATCGCTCCCCACGTCCGCTTGCAGCATTGTTTATGCAGGTGTTTCGGTAAGCCGGATATACCTGCCTAAATATTGTCCTGCCGGGCATGTTCACACTTCACCTTGCCCCAAATATAGGGTGGTGGTGATTCATCCGCATTACGCGTCCGCAAAACGATAGGGTGGTGTTGATTACCGAGACCGAACACTTGCATAAACAGTGCGTCAAGCCGACGTGTTGGGGTGTTGTGAGAGACGCCTTTGCAGCGTACGCACATGATGCGGATGAATCACCGCCACCCTACATTTGAGGCAGGGAGAAGTGTGAACATGCCCGGCAGGACAATATTTAGGCAGACACATCCGGCTCACCGGAACACCTGCATAAAAAATGCTGCAAGCGGACGTGGTGGGCGATTGCACAATCACGTGGTTATCACCTGGAGTCTGCTCGTTAATCCCCACGCAAAGTTCACATACAATGAACAGACGAAATCTGAACAGAGAAGAGAATGTTTGCACCATTTGCAACCAGAAACCGCATAGACGCAATCGAACTAAGTTCACTTGTTCAGTCTATGTTTCAATTCGTTCCTAATCCATTCACCAGTAGATTAGCAATGTTTGCACCATTTGCAACCAGAAACCGCATAGACGCAATAAGGGAGCCCTTTTTTAATGAATACGACGGTGAATATCTTTGTAAACTTTTATTTGCAGTTCATTGCGTACAAGCAACCGAATTTCTATTCATTTAACGTTTGCATCCGTCTACGATGGTTTCTCCTCTTCGTTAACTTTCGATCTCTTTTCTTCTTCTGTTGCACCTACATGTTAATCTTCTTCCATTTTCGTCTGCAAATCGAAGGAAAAAACATGTGGTCTGTAGGCTAGTTTGCAAGACAAATAGGACAGTATTAATGTTTACCAGAGCCCCGTTAGCCCAGTTGTCATTCTGGTTTCACCACCGCACCACGATTAGGTGGGGTTGGATTTTGCGGTGGATCTAAAATTTAAATTCGTTAGAGAACTTTATGTAACATAACCAAAATTGTTGATCCACCCAGGACGATTCGGATCCATAAAGTATGCTATAACGGAACGATATTAAAACTCACCTGCTGGTGCTCGCTTCGAAATATTGCTGGCACCGTGTGCAGTAAAGTCCAGCGGTTAGGCGTCAGCATTGCAACCAGGAACCACTTCTTCACAGTGCCGTTGGAAGTTTTTTCGCGCACGTTCTGCAATATGTGCACTCGGTGCAGTAGTTGGTGAACGTGCGGCTTTTCCTGTGTAATGGCCCCTTGAATGGCTGCGCTGTCGTCCATGATCATCGTCCTTGTCTCCATCGGTCCCACAAAGAGAAGGAATTGCCGGAGAAACATGGCGATGGCTACCGTAGTTTCATTTGCAAGCCAACCGAAGCAAACCGTAAGCCCACACCACTTGCATCTACAACAACTGAAACAAACAAAGTATATCGTTCTTTACAACTCCTGTAAGTAGCGTCTATACCAATAACTTCGGGGTAGCGCCGACAAAATTCTATCTGCTCCTTACTCATGAACGTAAAGTGTGTCAATCGATTGTCATCATCTACGTTATAGTAACACTTACCAGTTGTGTTCAGTTGGGCGTGCAAACGACCTAGGTAGCCAACGGTGTTCCTTTTGGCAAACAAACGTGATCTCAGATTGCACACATCCTTCGTCGTTGTCTTCTTATCGAAGTGCTCCCGGATGTATAGCTTGATGTTGGATGACACTGTGCCGTTGAGCAGCCACGGTCGGATTCCTCTGATTTCTTCCTCGTATTTTGCAGCAATCACGTCGCACGGATGATTGCGCAACATAATGAATTTCGTTACCCAAAATTTGCCGTCCAAATTCCCGTTCACGATGAAATACGCCGAGCATCCAGTTTCACCGCTGGTCTTCTCTCGAACACCGGTGGATGAGCGCAATACATGGGCTATACGTACGCATGCGTACACCCGTCTCTTATGATCACCGAAAACTGGTTCCGTGGATCGGATGCGGTACGAGGAACCCGATCGAACTTCGAAACGTGGGACCTCCTCACCAACTGCATCCAAGTTTTGGAACTGTCGTGGAGACCAGACATTCCCAAAATGTTCCTGAAACAGGACTGATAAATCAACAACAATTGCGCCCATGCTTTCAGTTCAGGAGAAGGCGTCCTTCCGACGTGTACTGCACATTTATTGCAAGTGAAAACCGATGAAGACCAGCAAATGGAGGAGACACCAGTTTGGCTCACAAGGTACACAGGGTTGACAAGATGGGGCAGTGAGGAAACCATGTCAGGAGGAGGGGAGGCACGCGCGGTGGAGGCAGCAAACCATGTTTCTGTAGGAGACACTACATTGTGTCCTGTTTTGAAAGCACAAATTGGTTGTCGCCACTTTGATTGTTTGCTGGAATCCGGGTCTAAATGTAGCCTGATTGATAGAGAGACATATACTACCTGCCATAGCAACGTTGTAGCAGGGCCTATCAGCCAGGTTCTAGCTGTTAATGGACAACCATTACGTATTCTGGCTTGTGTTTGCGGAACTGTGCGGGTAGGGAAGTGGACTTGCACGCTGAGATTCCTAGTTGCACCTAAATTACCATTTCACGTTATTTTGAGAAGTGTTATTTAGTCGCAACCGGATGTATCCTGGACCTGTCTGATCGTGCGGTACGCATGTCTGGTGAGCGTTTTCCTTTAGAACCTGCGTGCAAAATATTGTCCAGTCTTGTGGGGGCTACCAAAAAAAGCACCTAGCCAGTGAAAAAGTGCACCTCGAATCCGAGTGGTACAAATTCATCAAAGGTATTATTTCCCACCTTCCAGCACGCGTAACACATAAAGTGCGGCAAGTAATAGCGAAGTACCGGGCGACATTCTGGTGGGAAGGACTACCGCCTGGTGTAGTGGATCTAAACAGTATATGGAAACTCAGATGTGAATAGGAAGTGGAGATCTGATGAAAAGGAAAACAAATAACGCACAATAGTTCGTGGAGGCACGTTAGTTTAGTTTTACACCACATCAAATGAGGATTCTTACTGATGCTACCTGTCGTGTGTCCTCCATACAGTCTCGATGTCACGACCGAGATAATTCCAACGACACATAAATAAATGAATAAATTTGCCGAACTTAACGGTGGATTCCGCCGAATTCTAACTCTTCCAAAGATTTGTACGCCACCGACCTTGTACGCGAACAGAAAGCAGCACTCGCGAACTTGGAAGTGTAATATTTCAAATTATTGATTACTCTGTGTATCGATCAACCTCGTTCAAACATCATGTGTACATGCAGGGTTGAAGAAGATGAAAAGGCAGGAATAACAATAAAAACTATGAAGTAGAAAATAGTGCACAAAACGCTCAACCGGGCGCACCCATGTGGTGTGACATAGTAATGATACTGGCAAGCGGCAAGCGGCTCGTCGCTTACCAGTCCATTTCCAAGAACAGGTGTAAAAACTGTTGGCGGAGATGTTGGAAAGGGATGTCATCCGACCGTCAGCATCCCCATGGGCGTCTCCGGTAGTGTTAGTTAAGAAAAAGGATGCTTCTTCAAGACTACGTGTTGACTACCGTCAGTTAAATGCGATGACAAAGAACAGTTTCGTTTCCACTACCAAAGATCGATGAAACTATTGATGCTGTTTCAGGAGCTGAATGGTTTAGCACCCCGGATTTGACGTCTGGGTATTGGCAAGTGGGAGTAGAGCCTAGTGATAGCATGAAAACCGAATTTGTAATACCCTCCGATCTGCCTGAATTCGGAACCATGCCATTCGGATTAACGAATACGCCGGTCACCTTCCAGAGGTTAATGCAACAGGTGCTGCGTGATCTAATCCCTCAACAGTGCCTGGTCAATTTGGATGAGGTGATCTTCCATGGACGATCTACTGATGAATTTGTCCAACGTCCTCTCCAAACTAAATGAGGCGGGATCGAAGTTAAATCCTACGAAATGTTCCTTCATGCAGACTGAAGTGAAATACCCAGAACACGTCATCTCCATAGCCGGTGTGGGTTGTGATCCCGAAAATGTGCGTAAGGTGAAAGAACGGCTAACTCCTGTGAGTGTTGACGAGGTCCGCAGATTCCTCGTGTTGGCTTCTCATTATCGACGGTTTGTACCCGAATATTCTCACATGGCTAAACCCGTAACGATGTTGACTGAGAGAGGACGTTTGTTCGAGAGGTCTGAGAAGTTCCAAAGGTCGTTTGACCAGCTAAAAGATGCATTGTCCACTGCCCCTATTCTAGCGCTTCCAGACACGGAGGCAGGCGCGAAAAACATTTTTCTAGACGCGCACGCTAGGGAAGATGCCAGGAGGGCTGGTCTGTCCCAGTTGGATGATGACGATGTAGAGCGCGTCATTGCTTATGGAGTAAGTATAGACCTCAGCACGACGGGAGCAGCCGCATTGATAGACTGGATTCCTGTTAATAGTAGACGTTGTGCCGTCCGCCTGGCAGGTTCTGTTAGGGTCAGTTCTAGACGCAAAACTGTCAGAAATATTTTCGTTGTTTCTGCTTATGCCCCAACTGACTGCAGTGACGTCGGCGTCAAGGACGTCTTTTATTCGGATCTGGCCGCTCTCCTCCGGTCGACACGTGGTTCTGATATAGTCGTTCTGGCCGGAGATATGAACGCTCAGGTCGGCCGCTTTGGTGAAGCCGAATCTCGTCTAAGTGGTAAGTTTGGGATAGCATCACATCGCTCGGACAACGGCGGCCGACTATTGCAGTTGTGCGCTGAACATCGGCTGTTTTTAGCCAGCAGTGGTTTTAGGCATCGTGCACGTCATTGCTATACTTGGCGCCCTCCCTCTCTGAACCAGACCTGGTCTCAGATGGATCACATAGCTGATAGTTATAGGTAGCGGGGTACCATTCAGGACTGTCGTTCTTGCTGGATCATGCGATGGTACGCTTTCGTTTCGTACTCACTTTTGCTGAGTAACGACCCCACCGACAACAACGACTGGCTGTTGGGAAACCGACTATACTGTCGGTAAAGCATACGTAACAAACTAGCTCAGAAAGCTGCCTCAGTTGTTCTCACTCCGAAGATCCTGATCGCTCCTGGACCCAGATCACTGAGGGCATTCGTGAAGCAGGTACACTAGCATGCGGCACGGGGGTACATGGGATGAACAAACATTGGATCTCGGATAAATACCTTGAGTTGTCGGAAGCCAGACGGAACATCTTTCCTGGCAGTTCATATAACAAGTGTAGAAGAGATGTCCGTAGGAAACTGAAACGTAGCTTAAATGCTGATCGTGAGGCTTGGTTATTGGAAAAAGTTAA